>PVLD010022179.1:0-29829 GCA_004027595.1 Dinomys branickii | reverse complement strand
AAAATAGAAACTAATATAGATATTTATGCCTTCAAGAAGTGCCCCCTTAAAAAAAAAATATATATATATATATATATATATATATATTTCCATTAAGTCCCCTGATAAGAGTGTTTTCCAAGAGGAACTTACATTTTCCAACAGTATTCAAGAAGTTAAACTGTCTTACCATATTTATGCAGTCCTACAAAAGCTAGATTAGTGATATGTTTAGAGGAAGATTGAGGAGGGATCCAAGGTAATTTTAGGAGTGATGGAGACACTCTTGTTGGTAAAATTGTGCATTCTAATGGGTATTTATCAAAACTGACCAACTGTACTGTTAAGATCTGTGTATCTATGTCTATTTTATGTCAAAAAATTTTTAAACAGTCTTAATATTTTTGTAGTGTTTAGAAAGTTTTCAAAACACCTTCCTCTACCTTTCAATGGTAGGAGAAACAACTAATATTGAAATTTTCATTTAATAATTTCTAGAAAGTCTTGAGGAAGATTGATTTTAGGAACGTTGAGGTGTGGGCCTTCGAGTTCGATGTGTGCATTTTCATTTATGGACAGAATGGTACAACCATTGTTGGCACAGTAAAGCTCACTGTACTGGCCTGTATGCATCTCCCTGCCCCCTTCCCCCAACCCATTTGTTCCAGTTTGCTATTGACTGGAGTTTGGGAAGTAAAATACTCATTGAATGAAAAAAAATATAGCAGCAAAGTAATGGAGTTTTCTGTCTGGCTACTTGAACCCTCGGGTAGATTTGAGGTTTGATAAACCCCTTGTTTTCTTCTCAGTATAGCTGACAGGTAAAATACTTCAGGGGTGGTAAGTAGGAGCTGCTCCAAACAGGAAAGCGCATCATCTTTTCATTTCTAGGCATCCGCTTTCCTGCCTTAGAAATGTACATAATGTTTTCACAGTGGAGTGTTGAAATTCATCCAGTTGTTCTCTCAACTTCCAACAGGGCTGAGATCTAGAAACCACTTCCTAGCTCAGAGCCTGCTTAGATGCTATTGATTGTAAAGGCACGGGAATTGATTGGCCCTGGAATATAAATGATTTTACTCGACCTTTCTCAGACACAAGCAGGTGGAAGCTGCCCTGCTTCCATATCTGGACCAAAGGCAGCGTTTACTCTTGGGGTGCAAACATGGGCCACAGAAGTGGCCACATTGGTCACAGAGGGCCTGCAGCAGACTGTTTAGGACTGGGGGTTGGTGGGGGTAAGGAGAACGTGGGCACCTGCTCCTTTATATTACTTTTCTTGGGGCAGAAATTATTAGCTCTTGGTGGCATTCATAATCCCTACTTTATGACAAAGGCACATTTTTGCCCTCTTAAATGGAGAAACATCTGATTTCTAAGCAGGAAGCATATAGGCTCTGCATGGTCCTTGCTTTTGTTATAGAAGCTGATAGAGGATGCTTATTATCTGCTTTCTTCACAGCGAATCTGCTCCCGAGTACTGAGGTGCAGTAGAAGGTAGATTAAACACAGGTGGAATTGGTGGTGCTGGGAGGGCCACTCAGGCCTGGTTGTAGAAAGACCTAATTAAGACCAGTGGCCAATGTAGTTAGGCTCCTTTGGTCCCTTCTGCTCCTCATAGGAAGGAAAAATACTTTCGTGGGGGATTCAGGGTTTGCTCATTTCTCCCCCAATGATTTTCCTGTCGTTCATTCATTCATTCACTCAGTGTGAAGCACTGTGCTTTACTCTTGGAACGAATGAATGAAAGAATGTCATCACTTGGGTCAAGGAATTAATCTAGAATATCCTGAAGAGAGGTAATGTGAGAATGAGGATCATTTTTCTCATATCTCCAGGCTCAATCTCAAGACCAAAGCAGCAGCTGTAGGAAGAAACAATACACAACAGCCCTCATTGCTCCCCTGAAAGGGCTCAGCTCAGAGAAACAAGCCTTGTGCCCAGTGTGCCTATGATGGGAAATATGTCCCCCAGGAAATGAACAGTGGTTTTATTGTCTGCCTCTCTACTTACTGTGTGGCTAATGATAGACCTTTGTTGTTTTCCCATAGGCCATTCCTCTCAGGCTGTGCTGTGACAGTGATAGAGGCATCTAGGGGTGTGGCAAGGTGAAGATACCCTTGTTTTCCCAGCAGGCAACCTGCTGATCCTACATATCAGGAGCGCTTCCCTGAGGGATTTTGGACTGGAGCTGCTTATTACTGGGAAAAGCAACATTTTAGACATCTTCACACTGAATGGCATGAAATTGGCCCAGCTGCCCTGCACAGCCAGCTATTATGGCATAGATCACTCATTTTTGGTTCATGCCCTGGGTTTTCCCCCTCCTGCCCTGTGATCCCTGTGAGGAAGGAGGACATTTTATGGTTTCTTATTCAGAACTAGCATAAGGGACCCCATGCTACAAGTCCTGTGACTATTCATATTCAGGCTCATAGTGCATCTTCCTAACCATCTTCATCCTATAAAAATCTCCTTGGAAGAATAACACATATTAGTTGAGTTGGCATAGAAATAGGAATGATTTCAATGGAAATGCTATCAGATCACATGACTTAGTATTGAATAGTCATTGGGACAGCCATGCGTGGGTGCTGTTGTCTGCATTCTTTCCTGAAGATTTTGTGGTCATGCAAATGTAATTGCCACTCTAAGTCTGTCCTATGAGTTTCCTTACAAATGCTCTAAACATGTCCCTCTGGTTGTCTCCATTCCACAGGCTTCTTCAGCAATGGCTTGCGTGCCCCCTCCCCTAATCATAGCTATTGTGTCTACTTTATTAAAAATCTACCTTATTTCTCGTTTTTCAAAGCCTTCCTTTAGTATCCCAGATCTTAATGAGCTCTGTTTTGTGTGATAAGTTCGGTTTGTACTAAGTCTCTTTACCTTGCATTGCTCGTTTTTTAGTCATGGCTTTCTAAATGGTAGATTGTCACTTTCTTCAGGAAATTAAATACATGTCTTGGATAGTTCTGTATCTCTGACCCCTAGAGTAGAACCGTAATGCCTATACTGTACCTCTAACATGGATCAAGATCCTGCCTAAATATGACAACTATGGCATGTCTTACCTAGTCTCATTGTACAGGTGGGAAAAACAGGGTTTATTTTGGTAGCAAAAGTTGAAATAAGACCACTCAACTGCTGAATTTCAGGTAATACTTGAGCTAGGCTTTTGAATTTAATTTTTTTGTCTGTTTGCGTTATTTTAGCTCTTAAATTGTATTTATTGATTTTGGCTGGTAATATATGCACATAGTAAGCAAAAAACTCCCAAAGGTCCTAAGCCTCTATTATTCCATATTCCATTGGTAATTTAATATGTGCTTGTTATTAAAATGATCTTATTTTCTTCCAAGAAGCCAACTTGCTCTTCTAGCTTCTGCTGTTGGATTAGTGGCTCTATCACAAAATTTGGGGACTATTTACAAACCCTTTTCTCACTTGTCTCACCTAATTGATCACTGAAGGCCACATCATACCTCAGATGGTCTGAATCTAAATCTGCTTTGTCCATTCTCAGTACCCCCCGAGCCAGCCATCAGTCCCCATGCAGATGATTCTAGCCTTGACACCTTCCATACCTTCTTTCATCTCTTCCCATTCATTCTAGGGTCATTTAAAATCTGGGAAATCCTCCTCATTCTGATTGACTTCTTGTATCATGGATTCTTAACTGTTTTTGTTGAACTATATAGTTTTGGTATTGTGGGAAAACTGCTCTTAGTTTGTAAGTAATGATTTTAAATGCATAAGGTAAAACAGGATTACAGAGGATATATTGAAGTAATTATCCAACTAATTTAAGAGCAAATTTTGAAATAATAATCTATGTTTTCTTACTTACACATTAAATAACAAAGGTCTCCCAGTAGACATAGTGATTTATGCCACCATTTTAAAGTAACAGTAAACACAATGGATATTTTAAGATACCCATAGCATCTATGATGTAATATGAAAATATCTGTTACTTGCTTGGTGATAAGTCACAAGTCCTTCTAACATTGATTTATATTAGTTACACATTCATAATAAAAGGAAATGCCAAATTTCAGTTAGAAGCTAATAAAAATGAAGTGTTAATTTTTGTCTATTTATGTTTGTCAATTCCAGGTTAGCCTCCATTTATCTGTGGTGAGAATCTCAAGAGTATGTGGCCTGCTTTCTGGTTACTCCACACTGTACAAATGGGAGGCAGAACTGGGAACAGCCATGTGTCATCTGACCCTGCGTCTCTATTGTCTTTTCATCCATGCAGGTTGAGGAAGGATGGTGGGAAGGTGTTCTCAATGGGAAAACTGGAATGTTTCCATCCAACTTCATCAAGGAGCTATCGGGGGAGTCAGATGAGCTCGGCATTTCCCAGGATGAACAACTGTCCAAGTCAAGTAAGGAAGCCCACCCCAGTGCACAGGGCTCTGCTTCACCCTTCCTTCTGTGCTATATCACATGATGAGAGGCTGTGACAAAAGTTCATGGTATTTTGTTGGCTATACTACCTGAACCCACTGTTGTTTGATAAGTTTGCCACTAGAAAGGTGTGACCTGCAGCCACACATTCTGTACATCTCTGGATAGGTAACTGCCAGCCCTCAACCCTTATGGGTAGCCCACCAGCTGTTCTTCCATATACTTCTCGAATGGCATTTAATGTAAGTTCATAATTGATTTTTAAATGAACCAATGAGATTGTCATTATTTCTTAGCATCCTTTGAGGAACTTGGAGAAATACAACAACAAAAAGAAAAAAATATGTTGGTGATGAGATGTGCTGTGCATAAGACAAGTGCATGCCGCTTCTCTTAACAGTATAACAAGACAACTGACAGTCCAGACCCCACCTTGTGTGAGCGTGTGTTTCCTTCTGTGATGGTGAGAACGAACTTCAGGTCTTTCTTTCCCCAGGGCCTGAAGGTCTCCCTCCAGTTTCTCTGCTGCCTTTCCCAGCTCACGGAGCAAAAGGTCAGGACCGGGAAGCTTTGTTCTCCCAGTCGCTAACCCAACTTCCCACGTGGGCATCTGTGTTTATCTCGTGCTGTGTTGAGCCAAGGTCATGGGTGTGAATGTTGCAGGCGGCTCAACTCCGTCAGTGGTGTGGCACTACCTGCTGTTGCTCACTTTCCTTCTTGTTAAGAGGAAGACAGCTCAGTCTTGCCAAGATAATTCTGAAATGTCTTCCTTTTCCATTTGAAAAAAATCTGACTTAAGTTATGTTCTTATGTTGGTTTTGTGTCTCTTTTATTTAACCAGTAGCATAATTGGACACATTCCTGATTTGGAAGTAAAGCCTTTTCCAGAAAATACTCAGGCAACCTCCTTTGCTTGGTATCTCAGTTGCTCTGGATCATACAGCCTTGCATAGATAGAAACAGCTGCACTGGCTGGTTGCCTCACTGATTGAAGCAGTACCTTTCCCCACACTGCCAAATCCTGGAGTCTTCCTACCTTGAACTGCATTCCACCCTAGGGTAAATAATAGGAAGGATTGGGAAGGGATTTTGGATGTCCTGCTGCATTCTGACTTGGGACAGGAGGTTTTTCCAGTATCTTGGCCAGCTAAGAAGATTGACCCTGAAAGTTTTTATTACTCCCCAAATCCACATTAGAATTCTAGCTGCCCTGTTGTCTTCTTTTGTGCACTGGAGTAGTATCATACTTGATAATTGGATCTCATAATAACACTGTTGTACCTTAGAGACATTGTGGATTAAATGTGCTTTTTTATGGAGAACCAAATTGAATCATAATAACTTTATTTTCATGAGGAAATTCATTATGAATTCTAATGGCAATAATGTATATAACCACCCGTAGAAGGTCCTCAATAAATGGTAGCTGTCGTTAAAATAAACCATCAAGTTAAACTATTGGGACATACAGTTACTGTTCAACTGCTTGGAAGCTGTTTGCTCACTCATCGATACTGTGGCCATGGAAGCATCGTGTCTATATTAGAAAATTGCTTTGGGATTCCTCTACTGGTACAGAGAAAGAAATATGGAGAAAGATTTGGACAACCTCATTGGAAGAGCCTTGTGATTTTAGCTATGCTCTCACGTTGGAAGATCAAGATGAATGTCTCCTGTGGTTTTAGAACTCATGAAACAAGCTGTCCACCAACCCATTGCAAGTTAATAATACAGACAGCTGACTCTGCCTGAGTTCTTAGCTCAAAGCATATAGTGTTAGAGTTTTTGGTGCAGGAGGATTATGAGGCTGAGTGGAATGGTCTTCCCAATCTCCTGGCCTTCCTTCATATGCCTTCAGCACTTGTCCAATTAAGAGCCTTCTATTTCAGGACAGAACAGCCTACTAGTTTCCAAAGCCATGTTTAGTCCATGAAATCTGTCCATTGTTGAAATTTTGAGGTCCTTGGCAAGGCATGATCTAATAATGGCTGCTTCTGATAAAAACAACATGGTTTTTAGAATCTTCTTGTATGTATAGCTAAGGAAAAGGGGGGCCCATTGCTCTATTTAGCTCTCTGTCCATTCATCCGTCTTTTTTTCTTTCTGCTTTCTTTCCTCCTCCTATTCTTCATTCTCTCTATCTTTGCTGAGCCCCTGTTGTTATTGAGACGCTGTCCAACGCATTGAAGATACAGAGTCAAATGAGACAGGATATTTCCCTTCAGTAAGCTCACCTTAAAGAAAGGGTGCACACAAATTCCCAGATGTTCAGAAATGTCTCTGGTGCTTTCATTTGATGAAGGGCAGGCACAAGGCAGAGTCCAGTCCCATTGTTTTATGGGGGTGGAAATAGTCACAAAGGGCTTCAAGAAGAGAAGGTTTGAGAGTAATGTCACTATAACCTGCCAAATTGAAGTCAGCCCTTGAAAGAGAAAAATAGCATCTTGCAGTGTTTGGACAAGATTTTCAGTAGTCATTTACACTCTGGATTTGCTTCAGCATCTGATTATGTTAAAGTTTATAAAATCAGGTCACCTTCAGAAATTATGTATACTGGTACCACGTGTCTAAGTAGAGCCTTTGGTTTTAGAATGAATCTGCTTCTTCTTTACTCCTGGAGAATAGTTTTAATAGTTCCAATGTACTTTACTTTTTTGAAAAAACCTATTTATTTATTTTGAAATTAAAAGTCCATAGGAAGTGGTAAAAAATAAACACAAAACTGTATAAGGATAACCCATGTACATTTTACTTAGCTTCTCCCAGTGATAACATTTCATAATTACAGTAAATGCATATTTACTTTTGTCTTAAAGCTGAAAAGTACAAAATACAGTTAATGTTCAAAAGATATCTAGTATTTCTCAAGTATAAACTAAAACTTAGTTTTTATTAGACCACAACATTTAATATTCTTTGTAAAGTGCCATTAGACTTTCCAGAGAATGTTTAGTTAATATATAACTCTGTGAGCAAGTTAAATTCTAATATTTGTACCATATTGGTAAATTCTAGTGATCACAGTAACATTGTATGAACATCTTTTAATTTAAATGCTACCAGAGATTAGAGTGATTTTTTTAAAAGATAGGTAAAATCTATATCCTAGTATGAAGAGAATCTTGTGTATAGTGAGTCCTTGTTTGTCTCTTTGTTACACACACACACATATACGCACACCCCTACTTCTGTATGTACACATATTTGTATACTTCACATTTTCACTTTAGGAAAGTACTTGGGGTAGTTAGTGAATCTTTTATACTAGTGGGTTAGTGTGATAGAGAACATATTGACATTATTTTCATAAAGAAATGTGTCATGACTGCTTGTCACATAATACTTAATACGCACTTAATTAATTCTTTATTACCCCAAGGAGACATTTTAATCTTTGAATTACAGGTTAAAATTTGTGGAACTTGGTTGTTTTCTTATGCTGAAGTATTTTTACATACAGAAATTGGTTATGGAAACTTCTAAACTTTCTTAGATCTTTGCTCAGGGTGAACCAGTCTATCAAGGAAAGAATTCCAACAGTTAAATTTGTTGACATTTTGGTTTAAACATTTTACCTCAAAGAAGGAAATTGATAGTTATATAGAAATGTCTTGCTGCATATTTAAATTCAAAAACATCTTCACCATTCACAGAAGTTACAAAACCTTAAAAGCAGTTTTTCAAAAATATTTTTAAAAGTTTTTACTATAGAACATTTCTAACATGCAAAAGTAAAAGTAGTATAATAGCCAGGTGTGATGGTGTACTCCTATAGTCCCAGCACATAGGAAGCTGAGCCAGGAGGGTCACCATGAGTTCAAGGCCAGCCTGAAGTACATAGTGAGATCCTGTCTGGGGGGGGAGGGGAGAGAGAGGAGGGGGAGGAGGAGAGAGAAAGAAAGAAAAAAAAGAAAGAAAAAATAATGAACCTATATGTACTGATCACCCAGCTTTAGAAGTTATCACCCTATGGCTGTTCTGTTCTTTGTTTTCCTTTTAAGACAAAACTGTTCATGTATGAAGTGTTTATTTTTTTTTTCAGTTAAACACTCATCTCTAAAAGGTTCATCATCCCTGCTCAATGGTCAGTTTGTTAAAATTTTAGCGTTATACATTCCTCTCCTGTATGATCTTAGAGGAAATTCCAGATATTACATAATTACATACATAAATATTTCAATGTGTCAGTAAAAGGGTATTTTAAAATACCATTATTGCCTGCACACAAAATTGTGTCAGTTCCTTAAAATAATTATATATATGGTCCGTGTTCCCTTTCCCCTAACAGTCTTCTTTTTGGAGATGCAATTTGTTAGTATGAGTCTGGATGCAAATAAGTCATATACATTTCAATTAGTGGAATTGTCTTAGGTTTCTTTGAATTCATAGCTTTCTCCTTCTTATCTCCTCTTTTCCATGCAATTTTTTGTGAAGAAACTGATCTCCTTTATTCATTAGTTCCTTACAATCTGGCCTATGCTGATTTGATCTCTGTTGTATCATTTAATCTGTATTTCCATGAATTAATAATTAGGTCCAGAGACTTGAATGGGTTAAGGTTAAGATACACGTAGAAATATAAACCCAGATACACATTCATATATTTTTGCAAATCTTCCTGAGTGGCAATGGATAGTCCACCTCGTGTTTATAATGTCTGGCTATATTTCCTTTTGAGTGTTAGTGACCATTGGTGATGTGTCTCCTGGTCCCGCTCATTCAGAGCTTACAAAGTAGGATGAATCAAGATTAAAAAAAAAAAAGAAATAAGTATATATTCGCTCAATAGTCAGCCCTCAAAAATAGCTATTTAGTAAATCATGCTTTGAAAAACTGAAATATTTAAGTGTTTGTATCAGTAGTATAGTCAGAGTCTTAGGATGTTAGGGGTAGAGAAGAATTTAGAGGTCATTTAGACTTTTGTCAGATGACACTAAGGCTCTGCATAAAGTCTTTGATGTGGCCTGGCTTATGACTGAGAAGGCCAGAACAACCCACAGGTCTTGCACACGTACTCTGATGTTGCCTCTGTTACACAAACATGTCATCTTTCACTGAGTGACAAATTTTAAATCTGGCTAAAGTAGAGCTTATTTTTTATGATCACAGATCATGATTAATTAATTGCCTTTTCATTCATAATTGTGCACATGCTACTACTGACTGATGTGAAATAGAGATAACCATTGAATGTTATAATCACAGACTACCCTGTGCCTATGAGATTTATTTGGTTTCAGTGTCAGTGATCCAGCTATGAACCTTGCCCAATTTTAATTCCACAGGTATTATGCCTCACATTTAAGATATAGATGTGTCTTCCATTTGTAACATGTTTTTGATATTAATTTCAAATAATTTATGTACAACTAAAAATATTTCTGCGTTTTTAAAAATCATATAGCTATAGGAATGTTTTCATTTCCCATAATCTCCAGAGGGAGGAAGTTTGCATTTTCTTTTCTATGATGATTAATAACCATAGGTTTCAGTTTTAACTTAATTTCTCATTTTCCTAATTCCTTATATTAAAATGTTTAGGTTCTGATATGTTAGCAACATGTGAGGCTAAGAGAAAGATGAAGATGGCTTTTTAAAATACACGGGAAACCACTACTATATACAAAAATATTGTTTCATCAGTTATAAAAATTGAATTTCTCAGTGGCCCTTGCCTATGAAAACAAAAACCAGGTTGAGAAATTCCATTCTGACATCACCAGACCTTTTTCTTTTCAGTATTTAATGACATTTGTCTTGTTATTGATAAATTTTCTATCAGCAGTGAAGGTCAATCAGCAAATTGATAAAACAAAGTTTTATCAGCGCATGATTCTATGTTTGAATTTTTAAATTCTTCCTCCAATAATGTTTGCTGCCTTCATACACTATTGCTACTTAATAGTGACAGTAAAGTATTTATCCAATAAGATAAACATTACTCATATTCGGAATGATCTTTTCAGTTGCCTGTCTCTTGCTGTTTGGATAGAAAGCCTGTAGGCTTTCTCAGAGAGCCTGGCTATAAGTCAGATGGCCTTGCTGCCAATGGACAGGGAGACCCTGTAGACAGGCTTAATAATTCAGAGAATCAGGGCCATGGTCTACCATAGGGATTCTCAGACTTGGTCCCATGGAAGAACAAATGAAAATTCTATTACACTTGGATAAACATTGCCAAAATTATTTATTTTTCCCCTATACTTACTTTTTATGACATAGAGAAGACTGCTGCTGTTAGATTTCAGAGAGTTTGGCTTACCAAAGGGCTACGTTCTTTAGGTGTAATGTTGACTTACTCACTGAAGTTAAGTAGAGTGAAATTTGCTTGAATAAAAACTAACCAATTTAAGTCGCTTTGCTTTTTAAAAAATGTATTAGTTCGTGCTTGTGGTACATAATGGTCACTTCACCATGGGAAGGCGGCACATGTGTGTAACATCTTCGTTCTTTTTTTAATCCCCTACACTCCCCCCCGCGAATATCTTGATCCCCTTTCCATTTGAGAAAGATATGTCTTCCGACCTCCTGTTGTCTATCTTTTATTTTGCTCTTTATTTATATTTTGGTTTTCTCATGTAAGAAAAATCATGTGATATTTTACTCTGTATGTCTGGTTTGTTTCACTTAATGTTATGGTCTTACTATACTTTTGTTATCAGGGTTTTCAAGAGCTGCATGTCTAACAAGAATATTTAAAACACTTCGTTGTTTCTCTAGATAGCCAGTGATTTGAATACCTGCATTTTTGTTTTAATGTGTTGCAGTGCATTTGTCAAGAAGGACAGACTTCAAATTAAGGGTACACTACCATGGGTATCTGTGACACAGCAAATGGAAATGTTTGACTCCATTTAAATTGCTAGTCTGATCATTCACTATTCTTTTCCTATGTTAGAGTTGACAATGTTGAGGCTGACACTATGATTTCCACCACCCTACCCCACTTTTGGTAGTACTATGGATTGAACCTAGGACCTTCATATGGATCTACATCCCCAACATCTTAATACTCTTTAGACAGGGTCTCACTAAGTCCCTAAGTTGCCCAAGGTGGGCTCAAATTTGGAATCTTCTGCCTAAGCCTCCCAGAATCTTGGGATTGCAGGCATGTACTACCATACCTGGCTTGGTTTCCCATTTAAAAAAAATTTTTATTTTAGAGAGTACAAAAAAAGAACAATAGCAAAATATAAACAGAACAAAACAAGGACATTAAAAGTGATACAGGGTTTCAAACCAAATGATACGGATTAACAGTGGTTATTATATTACATATTGTTATCTTCAACGAAGTTGCCCAGATTACTAGATGTAAGAATGGAAGATTGATCAAAGCATTAAAGGGAATAAGAAAATAATAATTTAAAAGAACATTAGAGACAATACATAATTTCACTAGACAGGATGGCAGGAATTCACCAATGGTTGTTATACTGCAAATTATTGTTGTCCCATAAGTTGCTCAGGGGTTTCCCATTTTTATTTGGAGACAAGTGTACTCTCCCCTCTCAGTTCCACTCTCTGTAAACACAGCCTCCTTTTTCACCCTTTACCCTTACTATGAAGCTGTATGACTGGCCTGTAGTTTGAGTATTTAATTCACAAGCCACAGTAGAATTTATTTGTCTAGTAATGTACTTATTAATTGAATTTACCTTTAGCAAATGATTTTATCTGCTAGTGGTCCTTTCTGTATGGCCTGTGTGTGTTTGTTTGTTGGTGGGTGGGTGTTAATAAACTCAAACTGGGGCAGCGTGTGCATATTCTGTGTACTTACTTTTGGTTTGAGAGATATTTGGCCTTTAGCCATGTGTTCAGTCTTACAATATTGATGACTTCTTCTTGTAACAAAAAGTTGACACTTGACATTGGGTGAGTCCTATGTCCTCATGCTTAAGTACAGTTTCATGACTGGTATGGCAAAACCTCAATTAAGATATTTCAAGAAATATATAGGGTTTTCTGGTGTCCTCAGTGTTAAGCAGAAACTTCCTTACATTGATATGGATGCCACTACTGCTTTCAAATCCCATTGATGAAACCTCCTTTCTATTATATTAATACATTTCTTGTTTAAAGGTACTGAGGATGACAAATAGTTTATTTTTTTTTTGTGGTGCTGGGGATTGACCCCAGGGCCTCAAGTATGCTAGACAAGGGTGTTATCACTCAGCTCTGCCCCCAGCCCTACAAATCTTTTTAAGACAATTCTGTGTCTTGTTTAGAATTTTGGGGCTTGAATATTAGTTTCTATCACATTCTGGCCTAGTATAATGGATAAAGGATAACGGACCTACATCTGTATTATGTTGAGGTCATGCTTTCTGGAGAGAAGGCGGTGCTGCACAATTGAGTTAATGAAGAGTTCAATGAATTGGATTGCCTATGGTTAATTGAGGTTTTCCTATTCTTCAGTTACAGTATTGAAATGGCTTCCAGGTTTTACCTTGACACAATATACATGTCAGTCATTTGCAGAGATAAATCCCAATTCTGGGTGCTCTCTGCCATCATGGCTGCATGGGGACTTTGGGCTCATTCTACAACATTCTTAAATTCTGCCTAATGGTCTCTAATTAATTTTGCGGATGAAGCTCT
Organism: Dinomys branickii; assembly: GCA_004027595.1. Lineage (NCBI taxonomy): Eukaryota > Metazoa > Chordata > Mammalia > Rodentia > Dinomyidae > Dinomys > Dinomys branickii. The sequence goes on along the minus strand of PVLD010022179.1, from coordinate 16,836 downwards.
TGCAGCAGATTCACTGAAGGCAAGTTCAGTTAAAGACTCTTCCTCTTCCTTCTTTTGTCATCACTTGCTTCCCCTTCCCTCTCTTGCTTTTCTCTCCCCTTCCCTTCTCTCATTCACTGTCAGGAAAGACTGCCTTTGAAGGGACAATTCTGTACCGAGCTGCACCTGGAAAGACGGAGGGCCACAGACGCTATTACAGTGAGTGACCTTAACAGCAGGAAGCAATTGTAAAGATAAGATCTGGGTACTTTGTATTTTTTGATGCAGCTGCCCTTTCCTGAGCTGCTCATGCTTATGCCAAATGTCTGTGTAATTCCTGATCCAAGGACATGGACTTATTTACCTATGATAAGTGTCATCTCCTTGGTGTGTGCTACAAGAGCATTCCCACCACCAGCCCCTGGCGCTTTCTTGTTTGCTTTCTGCCGATACCATGTATGTGACATGTGTGCATGAATCATGCGTGCAGAGAAAGGAGAAGCAGCGTTTGTCATGGCACATGTATTTGTACCAGTATCTGTGGGCTTATGGGGTGGTGGAAGATGGCTTCCCGCAGAGATATCAGCCTCTCATGGTTATTGCTTTTTCTGAGTGGGGCGTTGGAAACCAAGAAACCATTTTGCCATTACGTGGTTTAAAGAAATAAAATTTTGGCATGAAAGTCCATGGCAGAAATGTGTTTTGCTTTGCTCATTCAGCTAATCACCACACGGCAGACCTCTTTTGGTAGGAGCAATGTGTAGCCTTTTATGTTACAAAAAAGGCTGCCAAAGGTTGAAGGTAAAGAGATGCATAAATTAATTCCGGGAGGTCCTTAGAACAGTTCCTGCTAAACAGTACACAGGAATTTAACATGTGTGTTAGATTAAAAACAATTAAGAATGGCTCTGATTAGTGCTGGAAAAGTCGGATAAATTACACAAAAGCAGACAGTTACTGAGCTAATTTGAGGAGACTTTTCTTTTAAACTTTAAAGGAAAAGCATCCATGTTAGTGTGCCTATACACACACGCATACTTGCACATGTACATGGACATAATGAAAGAGAACGTTCAGACTCAAATACCAAAGCCATGTTTCTCAAATTGTCTGGGTGAAGTTTATCTTTTTTTCCTCTTCCACCAGGGACAGATGCATGGCTCTTTTGCTAACTGTAGTATGTGTGCAGTGTGCTGCCTGTGCTTTACCAAGAGAGCTTAACAGTGACTGGATTGGCCCGTGCCCTGTTGACCTATATGCATCTACTGGCCACATACCTGGAAGTCTCACCATTGCACACTCTTAAAATGCAAAAGTCATTTCAAACATACACACTTATTGCACATGTCTCATCACATATTAGTAAAAAAATATCCCTTCATAAACTGGCACTCTCTGGGTTGCACTTCCCAAGAGTGTCATTTGCATGGCCTCTGAGTATGACATGGAAACATTTTATGAGTCATTGTGTGTGATGGACGTCAGTAGATAATGACAGCACCAAGTAGATGGGGAATTGAAGTAACTTTTCTTCCCTTCTAAAGGGAAGGGACTCGATTTTGAGGTTTTTCACCATTGCAGATATTTAGCTATTTAATTTACATCAAAATGAGTCAGGCAGTCAGAATTTCTGGAAGAAAAATCTGCCGTGTATTTCCTTCCAAGGTCATGCTTGTGTAGTTGAATGACCGTGCAACCTCTCTCTGTATAGTGCAGAGTATTTCTTACAGTGGTTAATACAAAGTTACTAAGCCTGAAGGCAGCAAAACCCTAAAACTGGAACCTCAGTAAATTTAGGGCGGCAGTGGTTGAAAATATTATGGTTCTAGCTATGGAAAATGACAAATGAGCCCTTCGAATTTTTTTCTTAAGAATGAAAACATTCTTCCTCTAATCCATTTGCCCTGCTGCCTTCTGGTGGTGATGGTAAGGGTGGTGGCGGTGGCGGTGGTGGTAGGAGGAGGGAGGAGGGTGGTGATAGCTTCTTTCCACTAACTTTTTTTTTTAAATTTCACCCTCAAACGGTTCTTTCCAAACCAGAAAAGAATATAGAAAGAATCCATATAGCAAAATGAGAACATATTAAAGGGGAAATGACACAGCATTTAGACTCCAAAATTAAATCTCCAGCAGAGATAGTTCCAAACACAATGACCAGATAAACACATGGATGGAGAGCTAGTGCAGGGGCTTCTCCACGTTTGTACACTGAAATCTAGCTCTGGGAGCTGCAGCTGACCCCCTGGTTGGGGACTGCTCTTCATTGTTCTGTCCTCTGTTCTTGCTCACAAATGCTGTTCTTTAGTTAATTAAAGTGTGCCCCAGGGACCTTCCTCCTCCCCCACCTTTTTGGCTTAGAAATACGCTTTTATGGAAAACAGCAACAGTCACAAAGGAGACCATTGTTTTAAGAATTTGATTTTGAAACTTGTTAGCAATTTATAGTGACCTTTGTATATTTTGTCTGTTTTCATTTAACATTTTTTTTCCTGCACTGAGGCTTTAGATCTGAATGACTTCAGCATTGTCTGATATTTTATGTGAGCAATTATTTGTTGTATCATTCTTACAGACTCAGAGGTCACCTGACCTGTAGAAAGATAATGCGTGATTGGCTAATAGAGAACAAAATTTGATTATGTACTTTCATCCCAAGAGCATCATTATGATCAGGAGATATGTAGTAAATGGTCAGGAAGTGTCCTACATATCTAGAGGCTTTGAGAGATAGTTTAATGATGGAATTTAATATTCCATAAAATATCTTTTGAATTGTGCCCTTTGATGACGTAATTGATGTACTGACCACGAAAGGAAGAATGTATCTGTAGAGATTAACTGGACATAAATAAGCTCTTCCTTTTAAGCATATGATTATGGGCAGAGCCTGGGGATAAAAGAATTTGGGGAGGTAAGTGTCCATATTGTCTTACTGATGATTCGTTTGTGCCTCCCAACACATGCCAGAAGAGAGCAAAGGAAGAATGTTCTTTCCCTGCCATTCTTCTTTGAAAAGGGACTCAAGTTTGGAAAGGTGATAGTGTTAAAGGAGGGAAGAAGAGCCATAGAATTGGAAGATTCTGGTCTCTGGGAGGGCGGCTTTCATTCCATCTTTTAAAAACAACACCATCATCCTGCTAGTGAAACTGTCTTACTGTCAAGTTTGGTTGAATGCATTCCTACGAAAACATGTCTGCATGCACTTACTCCTTGTGAAGCCATCCAAAGGGATTTAATTCTTTGGCAGTCATAATTGTATGTGGTTTCTTTAATTGCTAATTTGTTTAAATTGCTTTTAGCTTTACAATTTCCCTTTAGGAAATGTTACTTTCAGTGCTAATTGCTAATTGACATGAGTCAGAGTGATTGGAGGTACAGTATGTGGTACTGGCTGGGTGGGAGGTGAGGAAGGGGGTGGGGAGGGTTGTCATTGCACAGTTTATGGTCAAACATATTTGGGTTGGAACCATGCTCTGGCTGAAAAATGGGTGAAATGTCATATGTACAGAGATCTGTAATTAGATTTTCTAAAAAGTTGTTTTGACTCACTGCTTAAACTAAAGGCTGGGGTGAGGAGATCAAATAAAACTCAGAGCTAGCCAAACTCAACATACTGAACACACTAAATACCAGGGCCCAATGCAAGTTATCTTCTACCCAATAACACATTTAGAGGTGACTCCTGGCTGGCTGTGAAGTTCTTCAGGGCTCTGGCTGATTTCTGAGCTCTTTCTCTCCCTGTCCCCCTCTTGACAGGCTTGAGGGAGACCACAGGCTCCGAGAGTGATGGGGGTGATTCAAGCAGTACCAAGTCCGAAGGTGCCAATGGGACAGTGGTGACTGCAGCCATCCAGCCCAAGAAAGTTAAGGGAGTGGGCTTTGGAGATATTTTCAAAGACAAGCCAATCAAACTAAGACCAAGGTCAATTGAAGTAGAAAATGACTTTCTGCCGGTAGAAAAGGTACGTTCAACAGTTTCTGTTTTATTTCAACATAATGTGAAATATCCAAAAGTGCATTGTGGGGCTTGGCATCAGAGGCTTCTGACTCCTCTCTTGGGGCTTTTTGTGTGCTCATGTACTTCCTAGCTGTTTGCTCTCTCTCCCTTTTAGCTCTCCTTCTGCGTGGGAATGCTTCCCTTGAAAGGCTCCTATTCTTGTTCTGTTGCTTTCTTTCTTACCGATCTCTTCTTGTGTTAGTCTGCTTTCTATCACTATAATGAACTACCTGAGATAATTTTTTTAAAATTTTTATTTGTATCGATACATACTTGCAGTACATAATGATTACATTCCTTGGCAGGAGTTGGTACATGTACGTAACACATCTTCATTCTTTTTCATCCTCTTTCCCCTGCTTCCCTCCCTGACATAATCAGCTTGTAAAGAGAAAAGGTTTATTTTGGTTCACAGTTTTGGAGGTAGCAGTTGGCCCCATAGCTTTGGGATATGGTGGGAGTGCACGGAGGGGCAAGACTTGTGCACCTCATGAGCTAGAGAGCAAAGGGAGAGAGGAAAGAGAAGAATCCTTACCGTCTCCTTCAGTGGCATGCCCATGATGAGTGAAGAACCTCACACACATGCCTACCTCTCAAAGGCTCTACCACTTCCCAATAGTACCAACCTTGGGACCCACAGTTTAACATCTAAGCCTTTTAGATGGACTCTAGCTGTAGTCTCTAGGGAGTATTTCTCAAGATGACTTTGCAGACGACCCGGCACTTCTCTATCCTCTACCTCAAAAAATCCTCATACTTGGACCCAGCTAAACACATGATCATGACACTTTTCACACCCCAACAATCTCTACCCACTCTGTACGTTTCTCTAATATTTTGTGCTTGGTTATGTTGACTGTGGTGTTTACAGTAGAAAAAATAGAGTTCTGCATTTTTTTTCCCTCTGCAAGTTAGGTAGAGTAGAGTTCATACTGCTGAAAGGAAGTCTCCTGCATGTGTAAATGATGGAGACAGCCTGCACTGTGCCTCCCTGGGTTGTTCCCATCAGGAAGCTGGCTGTTTTCTTCTGCCTCTGGTTCTGGATTGGCAAGAGGCAGACACTGTGTTGCTGCTGAGTATGCAGTTGCCATGGCAACACACTCAGAGCCTTCGCCCTCTTGTGGCTGCTGATGACGTCTACTGTGGTACACTTCTAAGCATCGTATCCTTGCTTAGGAGTTGATAAAGTCTGCGGAGTTTGCCAAATTATAATAGCCTATACTCGTGCTGTGCTTAAGGAATGTTTGTTAATTTGATTTAGTGCTGAAATTTTTGCTTTGACATTTGTGCCAGCAGGTTTTGGGGATGGGATATTGGCAGTCTTTAATGCCAGTGTGTCAGTGCCTTCTAAATGCTTTTCATTTTTCATAAGATGAAATATTAAAGGTTGCACCATCTTCCGCAGCTGTAGAACTTCCACCCTTCCTTGGCGCCAGCACACTTGCCCACCCAGATTCTGGAAAGAGAACGTTTTAGACACTCATTTTATCCGCTTATAGATGAATAAGGGAATAGAGGAAAATACCCAGAAATTAAAGACTGTTTCATTTGAACTTCTCCTTTGTGGAAGATGTTCTGAGGCAGCATTGTTTCTTTCACTAATCCATATATGATATTTTTCAAGGTCTGAAAATTGTCTGGTTAGTGTCCTGACCTGTCACCTCGCTTCTGTTTCACCTAGTCCCATTTAGACTCCTGTAAGCTCGTCCAAAAGAACAAGTTCCCATCTTGGGAAGAAATAATGGAGTTTTTCTCTATTTCGTTGAGGTGTTTGAAATGGATATGACCATTGACTCAATCAGCAAATAGTTTATTCCCTTTGTTTTTCTCATGGCTCTTGCTTGTTGTGTTGTGTATAACTTTAAAGTTGCTATTAGTATTTGTTTTAACTGCCAATAATGAATTATTTGTAACAGTATCAGTGTCAAATATGATAATCTCATTTTTTTGTTCACTTACATTTCAGGTGAGAGTCTCATTATGTTCCCCAGACAGGTCTTGAACTCCTAGGCTCAAGAAGTCCTTCTGCCTCAGCCTCCCAAATGCTAGGACTACAGACCTATGCTCTATGCCCAGATACTCCCAACTTTATACCTTAGCATACCTTTTCCCCAAACCCCAGAGCTGTTTAACTTCCTGCTTCAGTGTCTCCACCTGTATATCTTAGCTCCACATCATTTTGTCCAAGCCCAAAGTCCTCATCATGCCCACTTCCACCCATAGCTTTCCCTATCTCAGTTAAAGGCAGTACCATTGCATTCCCACTGCTCAGGACAAATACTCTGCGATTGAACCTGACTGATCCATCAGGAAACCCCCTCGGCTTTGCCTCCAGAGTGTGTCCAGCCTCTACCCAGCCATGGCTCATCACCTCCATCGTTCCCCACTAGGGCTTCTTGCTTGTCCCTATTGATGTATGCAGTGTGCTCAGAACAGTGCATAGTGCACAAGCAGGTGCTCATAAGTATTTGTCAAATGATTAACATTAAAAACTGTATTAATATAGGTCTTTAGAACTTATAGGCATCTGTAGAATGAATGGACTGGGTAGAACAATAGTAGTTGTATAGTTGAAAATATAGCAGTTTATGGCTTATTGCATCTTTATTGAACAGGAATATTTATTGCATTGGTATTGATGACATGAGGCATTAACTTCATCAGAGTTATGTAGTCTCTTGTATATACGTATATGTGCATGTGTGTGCATCCTGATTTCTGATTTGTTTGCAAAATGAAACCATGTGCCAGAAGCTGCCTTAACCTACTCCATGGGAAGCCTCTGGAGAAAATGTAACTCCCCAAGCCTTCTTTTTATTGATTGGGAACAATTTTTACAATACCTAAGAAGATTTGAAGCTACCTCCACCCCCTGCTGTTGGCACCACAGAAAATTGAATAGATTTCTGTATCTGTTATGTTATTGCACAATCTGACAGAAGAGCTGATGAGTGTAATGTTGTTTTATTAGTGTAAAACGTGGTTTTCATCATTTTTGAGGTGGTTTTGTGTCCAAGATTTATGGTAGTTTTTTTTTTGGTTTTTTGAGACAGGTCTCCTTGTATAGTGCAGGCTGGCCTTGAACTCGCTATGTAGCCCAGAGTGTGCCTTAGCCTCCCAAGTGCTGGGATTTCAGGCGTGTGCCATCACACCCAGCTAAGATTTATGTTTAAGGAAGAAAATTTTCTTTGAGAATGGAGCTGGCTGTCTTGATTTTGTGGAAGCACAAGCTAGATCTATTGTGGCAGCATTTGGTAGGTGAGGTCCAAGCATGTCTCCTGCTTAGGCTGGGGCAGTTGGTCTTCTGACATGACTGATTTGCTAACTTGGATGAGGAAAAAGGAATCAGACAGCTATTAACAGTTGCAAGCATCATATTCTTTCCATTCAGGTGTGTGAAGCATTAAGACCTGCTTTTCTGCTTGTCTTAACCTATTTTAATCCATATGACCCTGAGTTGATAATTATATGATATACCAGAAGAAAGATTGCATAATATTACTTTACTAACAGTGAATAATGAAATAGTGACTTCTGTATAATATTGATTCTCTTCTGGCATATTCTAATCGTGTTATAGGTCTATAAATATCTTGAATTATTTCATCAATGCAAAAAATAGTGAGTATAGGTATTATTGCTTCTCTTATAAAGATATAAGGAAGGATGCTATTTATGAATTTTTTAATACTACCAAGTGGATATGCCTGTGAATAACTTGTATAAAGCACCACTTAACTGAAGTATTAATAGATGAAATGATATAGTATTTAAAGTTTTTCATTTTAAAGATAAAAGAACAAAAACGTATTAACAAACACAGATATAAACGAAACAAAACACAATAAAAGCAATACAGAGTTTCAGACAAGGTGATAGGAAATTAACAATAGTTGTTGTATGACATTGTTATCTTCAAATTGGTTACTCAGATAAACAAATATAGGCATGTAATATTGATCAAAAAATAAACATTAACTGTTCCTTTCAATAAAGCAGTATAAATTAGTAGTACAATTATCTTAGCTATCTTGTGTTTATATATTTCTCCCTTCTTTCTTTCTTTTCTCTTTTCCCTAATCCCAGTTGTTCTTTCCTTTTGAGCAGTTTCTTTCCCTTTCACAGTATCTATTTTATCTTTTAGATTTATTTACTCCTTGAGGTTCTTATACTAGAGAGACTATAGAGTGTTTACACAGGCAGGTCTGATTTATTTCACATATGAGTATGAACTCTAGTTGCATCCATTTACCTATAAAAGCCTCAAGTTTATCCTTCTTTATAGCTGAGTAATACTCGATTGTATAAAAATACTACATCTTTTTTATCCCTTCCTCAGTGGATGGGCATTTGAGTTGCTTCCACGATTTAGCTATTACAAATTGTGCTGCTATAAACATGGGTGCACATACATCACTGTGCTATGATGTTTTTAGTTCTTCTGGAAAAATACCCAAAAGGGAAATAGCTGGATTGAATGGGACCTGTAATCATAGTTTACTGAGGAATCTCAAGACTGATCTCCACAGTGATTTCACCACTCTACTCTCCCACCAACAGTGGAGAAGGGTTCCTTTTTCCCTACACCCTTGACAGCATTTGCTATTGGTTGATTCCTTGATAATGGACATTCTTTCTGGGGTGAGATGGAATCTCAGTGTTGTTTTAATTTGCATTTCTCAAATGACTAATGATGTTGAACATTTTTTCATGTATCTATTTGCCATTTGTATTTATCTGAGAAGTGTGTGTTCATCTCAGATGCCCATTTTTTATTGGATCTTTGAATTTGGGGGGGTGATCTATTTTAATTCTTTGTATGTTCTAGATAGAAGTCTTTTGTCTGAGGGACAGTTGGATAACATTTTTTCCCCAATTTGTGGGTTTTCTTTTTACTCTGCTAGTGATTTCTTTAGATGTGCAAAAATTTTTCAGTAAGATGAGATTCCAATTGTTGATTCTTTGAGGTATTTCCCATGCAGTTAGTTTTTTGTTCATAAACTCTCTGCCTACCCCTATGTCTTCAAGATTTTTACCTATTTTCTGTTCTAGTAGAGTTAGCGTTTCTGTTTTAATATTGAGATCTTTCATCCATTTTGAGTTTAGTACATGGTGATAGACATGGGTCTATTTTTAGTCTTCAGCGTGTGGAAAGCCAGTTTTTCCAGCACCATTTATTAAAGAGGCCATCTTTCTTCCAGTGAACACGTTTGGCCCCTTTGCCAAATACAAAGTAGCTGAGTGTGTTTGTAGCTGTGTCTGCATCTTCTAATATGTTCCATTCATCTTCAGGTATGTTTTTGTTTCTGTTTTTGTTTTTTTGCCAGTCCCATGCTGATTTTGTTATAGTAGTTCTGTAGTACAATTTCAAGTCAGGAATTGTGATGCCTTCTGCCTTTCCTTTGTTTCCCAGGATTGCTTTTGCTATTCTAGGCTTCTTCAGTTTCCAAATGAATTTTAAGAATGTTTTCTCTAGATCTGTGAGGTATACTAGTGGTATTTTAATTGGGATTGCATTGAATCTGTAAAACAACTTTGGGAGTATGGCCATTTTCACAATGTTGGTTCTTCCTATCCATGAGCAGAGAATATCCTTCCATTTTTTAAAATCTTCAATGGTGGAGCATGGTATGGTGGAGCATGTCTGAAATCCTAGCACTCGGTAAGGTAGGAAGATTGTGAATTCATAGGACATTTTTATAGGACAGATATAGCTAAAAATAATTTGTAAATTGTAAATATGGCTCATTTCTACTGTGTTTATTGAGTGCTCACAGTGTATTTTGCACTAGGGATACATTGGTAAGGGAGACTAGATCACTGTTCTCAGGAAACTACAGAACAGCAAACAGGCAATTATAGTGCAGCGTGAGAAATGCTATGCTCAGGCTGAGCACACAGTCCTGTGCCCTGAGAAGACTCCCTGGGTGTGGCAGGAAGTGGTGAGTTGTTGGGGAGGCTGGAGTGTGGATTCATGAGTGTGTATACCCACTTCCTACAGGAAGTGGTGTTTAGGCTGATACCACAGGCCCAGTGGGCATTTGTCAAGCAAAGGAACATAGAGTCATCAAGGTGAGAAAAGCAACATATATAAGTGCCTCTAAGTGGAAATCATAGCACAGATGTGTGTAGAGGCCGCAGCAGAAAATAGGGAAAGATGAGAAACAATGTGGAAAGGAGGAGGGCCTAGAGCAGTGGTGGTGAACCTGTGGCACACATGCCGCAGCAGGCTGTTTATCATTGAAAGCTCTAAAAGGTTCGCCATCGCTAGCCTAGACCATGAAGAACTTGTGAGATTTGTTAGGAGTTTTGACTTGATCTTGAAGGCAGTGGGGAACCAGAAAAGGGTTTTAAGCAAGAAAGTGACATGACACATAGGTGGTTTAGAAAAAGAACTCCAGCTATAGGGTGAGGAGGGCACCACAGAGGGTGATACGTGAAATTCAGAAGATAGGTAACAGAAAATTATATTGGCTCTTTTAATAAATAGCTCCCTACCCCAATCTTGGTACTGAATCAGTTGATTAATAAGTGAGTCAGTGAATGGAGAATCAAGACAGTTTTTCTAATTTTCTTTCCATATGGATATCCAGGTGACACAGCACTGTTTCTTGGGAAGATCGCCCTTTCTTTGCTGCACAGCCATGTCACCACTGTCATAACTTACATTGCTGCCTCTCTGTGGGTCTATTTCTGGACTCTATTCTGTTGTTAGTCAATTCATGTTTGAGCCCATTCTACACTGCTTTGGTCTTTATTCTTCTTCAAGATGGTGCACGCTATTCTTGACCCCTTGCATTTGCATTTAAATTTAAAATTCAACTTGCTAATCCTCACTAAAAATAATTCATAAATTATAAATGTGGCTCATTGCTACTGTGTTTATTGAGTGCTCGTGGTGTACTTGGTACTAGGGATACAGTGGTAAGGGAGGCCAGATCACTGTTCTCAGGAAGCTACAATACAGCAAACAGGAAGCTATAGTGCACCATGAGAAATGCCATGCTCAGGCTGAGCACAGTCCTGTGCTCTAAGAATACTCCTTGGGTATAGCAGGAAAGTTTCACCCAAAAACTTACTAATGTTATGATTTGGATTGCACTGAATGTGTAGATAGTGTGCTGAGACTTTACATGTTTCCAACCCATAAACAGGGTAGTTCCTTGTGTAAATCTTATTTCACTTTGTGAAAAGTCCTCAAGTAGTATGCTTGTGTACTTCACATGTTTTTATGTGCCATGTTGTATTGTAGTGTTACTGATGCAGGCAGTCGGAAGGTACAGGTTAGTAAGAGAGGCAGATGGGCCTTCCAGCTGATCCCTAGAATTAAACTCACCTAGGCATCTCAGCAACATTGTACTAGCTCAGGCCCATGGGACTCAGAAGGGCCTGCCCCTTGAGGAAGAGCAGCCAGTGAAGCTTCTAAGCAAGGGAATGAGGAGAGCTGAACACACCCAGTTTCTTTTTCCTAAATTCACCTGTCAGGCAGGTCATTTTGCTCTTAGCCGAGAAGCATGAATCAAGGCTCAGAGAATATTGGGAGTGTTCACATGTGTCCACAGAGTTCATTTGAATTACCCTCATGGGGAAGAAAGCACTAAGATGAGAGATGTTCTCATTGTAGTCTTGATTTACATTTCCCTGATGGCTAAAGCTATTGAACCTTTTTTCATATACGTATTGGCCATTTGTACTTCTTTGAGAAATAAATATCTATTCAATTATTTGCCCACTTATTGATTGAATTGCTTGTTTTTATGTGTGTTAAGAATTTTGACTTTATATATTCCAGATATTAATCCTCTTCCAGAAGAGTGGCTGGCACAGATTTTCTCCCATTCTGTAGCCTTTGTTTTTTGTTAATTGTTTCATTTGCTATGCAGAAGCTTTCTTCTTCTTTCTTTCTTTATTTTTGTTTTATAGGATCTGTCTATGTAGTTCAGGTTGGCCTTGAACTATAAAGCCCAGGCTGGTCTCAAACTCATAGCAATCCTCCTGCCTCAGTCTCTGAGTTGCTGGGATTACGGGCATGCACCACCACACCCAGCCCAAAGCTTTTTAATTTGACATACTACCATCTTTTGATTCTTGCTATTATTTGCTATGCTATTGGAGTCCTGTTCAGGAAGTCTTTTCTATACCAGTGACTCCCTGTTTTCCTTTAGCAGTTCCAAAGTTTCAGGTCTTATACCTAGGTCTTTGATCTCTTTTGGCTATTATCAAGAATATTAAAACCAGTAGATATTAGCAAGGAAGTAAGGGGAAATGTAAGGGGAAAGGAGCTCTTCTACACTGTTAGTGGGGATGTCAGCTAGTATAGCCACTGTGGGAATCAGTATATGGAGGTCCCTTAAAAAACTAAAAATAGGGCTATGATGTGATCCAGCTATACCACTCCTCCAGTATATTCCCTAAAGAATCAAGAGTACTATACTATAGAGTACTGCATACCCATATTTACTGTAATACAATTCACAGTAGCTAAGCAACAGAAACAGCCTAGGTGCCCATCAATAGATAAATGGATAAAGAAAAGCTGCTATATAGACACTGTCTTAGTCCCTTACTCATCATTGAGACACAATACCTGACACCCATGATTTAAAGGAGGAAGTATTTTGACTCACATTTTGGAACTTTCTGTCCATGTGTGGCAGGCTCAGGCATAGGAAGTGCATGGTAGAAAGGCTTGGGCGGAGGAAAGCCGCTCACCTCATGGTGGCCGAGAAGCAGGGAAAGCAGAGAGGTCCAGCCGGGTCCTCTTCCTGACCTGGTCTTCTTTTTATGAGTTACTCAGATGAGTACTTGATAAGCACGTAGGTAAAGGGAGTGTTGAATGACACACATGGCTAGATCAGTTACAGAGATTTGTGTGAGCCCCTGGACCTAACTGGACATGATTTTGTATGGAATAATTCCAAATTTGTCGTGGCACTTTATTCGATGCCTGGGTCTTATAGGCACTAACTGTGTGGCAGTCTTACTCACTGGGAGACAATCTCTTTTGCCTGGTGGGAGAAGATAGTTTGAGACTTGATAGTTTTCCTGGTTGCTAGTTTACTGTTTCCTCCAAAGAAATCCTTCAAGAAGCTCTTTGCCCATGGTCTTCCTGTCTCTGCTGATTTCCTTTAGTGACTTCTGATATCTCTCTTGTTTTGTTTTTCTACATTTTCTACTAGATATTTTTTGTAACAATTTTTTTCCAACTTTCATCATCTTGAATCTAATTTATATAATCAGTCATCCAGATTAATGCCTTTAGGGTATCAACATTGTCGCTTTTACTTATGACAAAGAATTAGAATTAAAATCATATGTAAATGAGTCACAGATTAGTTATTGTAGTCAGTCAAACTGCAATAAGAGAATTTTAATATTTGTACACATATTTCAGGTAGCCATTTTATTCATTCTAGTAAAAATCCATTGAGCTGTATACTCAAGATTAAAACATGTAAAAAGGAATGTTAAAATGTAAACGTCTGAAGCAATGATCTTTCTTCCCTAAAAATGAGAACCTGGGTATGGTGGCATATGCCTGTAATCCTGAGGCAAGAGGATTGTAAATTTCAGGCTAGCTTGGGCAATTTAGCAAACGCTATCTCAAGATTTAAAAATAGGAAAGGATGGGGACATATAGCTCACTGGTAGAGTGTCCCTGTATTTATCCCCACTACTGAAAAGGGGGAGAAAGTGTCAGGCTGTAATTCCTTCAAGACCAGAAATAAGCTTTGGGGATCTCCAGGAGCTAGTGATATATTCTTTGACTAATGAAACATAACTGGGTCAAAACCTTGTAATTGTCTGAGACCTCAAGTATTGGCTATCCCATCCCTCATTTTGGTGGAGAGATAAGATTATGTGACATTCCTTTAGCTGTTGGAAAATCAATGGCTTCTAATGAGCAGATGGTATTAAGATGCCCACTGAATGCTGGAATGAAGCGTCTGAGATTTTCACACTGTGTCCTATCTCTCCCCAGTGTATTTGTTTCCTCATCTAGGGAAAGTAAAAGGGGAAAAGGATTGATAGGAAAAGGTAAACAGTTTTGCAGCGTTACTGTTTGACATGTGTGGTGCTGTTTACAGTGTAATACGTAGTGCGTCTGACAAATACAGTGATATTTAAATTTTAAACGCTTGTTACAGTAGAAGACGCATTGTCCTTAATGGCCCTTTCTTGGAACACAGGTACCCCGTCATTCTTGCCACTGTGTGGAGCTGTCCTGGGCATGCTCTCTCATGTCTTTAGTTCGGCTCTCAGGGCTGCTTCCATGCCCTGAATATGTTCAAGAAGTTTAACTTTCACAATCACTTTGACTTGGGGAAGGAGCCAGAGCTGCGCAGTGCCAGATGGGGTGGAAATGAGGACACACGTTGAGGTTTTACAAGCCTGACTTTCCACTGGATGGCCCTCCCCAGCAGTGTTCACTGCTCACAACTCACAGGACGGGAGAGAGGACTTCAGACCCGCCTCAGAAAGTGGCAAGAATGATGGGACGCTTGAAGGATTATTTTGAGGGCATTTAATGGCAATTTTGTGTACTTACTGTAATAAAACTTTTAAATTTAAATGATCATATATTTTTGATAACTCCTTGTATATTTTTGGTATGTTCTTTTTAAAGGGCTCAGGCTAGTGTGTTTTTGGCGGTACTGGGAGTTGAACAGAGCCTTGTGCATGCCAGGCAAGCACTCGACCACTGAGCTACACGCCTAGGCCTAGTTGTATATTTTCTAAGAAATACTCAATTGCAATCTAATCATCTGCAAGTATCTCATTCCAGGAAAGAGGAAGGGAGGGGAGAAGATGATGAAAAAATCCAGATGTATTATGTACCCATATCAACTCCTCGTGATGAATGTAATCATTATGTACTGCAAACATGGACTGAGGGAAAAAAATCACGTTCCCAGAAAGCCTTTAAGATTACATTTTTGGGAGTACTGTAGGTTCCGTTTTTAGGAGACCTGTACAGTAGGTTTTTAGGAGGACCATACAGTGGTTATTAAGCACGCAGGGCAGAGAGCCCTCATTCAAATTCCAGCGGTTCCTCTTCCTGGGAGAAGTTCCTTCATCATTCAGTGCTTTATAGTCCTCATTTTTAAAATAGAAAAGCAAGAGGATCTGCCCCGTGGGTTGTTATGAGGAATAGTAACATAAAAAATGATTAGAAAAGCTCCTGGTAGACAATAATCACTTGATTAAAGTTAGTTACCATTGTTGTCTTTGTGAATGGAAGGAGTGCCCACAACTGGCAATGCTCTTTCTAGGATCATTTCTTTAATTTTTGATTATGGAAAATATGCAACTCTGAGAAGAAAAATTGATTCTTGATGTATTTGTGGTAGCCATTTGCTGCACATCACCAAGTCTTAAATGTCCATCACTAGAAAGTAAGTGCCATAATTTGGTATTTTGTTTGTGTAATTATTGTATTTACAATTCCTTGAAAATAGTTGTGAAAACTATTATATGTAGCTGGCCTGCAATAAGTATTTGTGGACTAGATGAATTAAGATAGATTTTGCCCTAATCCAGTTGAAATTGTAAAGAGAACTCATTCTATTTGGGGCCTGTTTGTGGTCTAGCTACAGATTCATTTTTTCCATTTGTTCTGTAATTGGCTCACTCATTGATTTGCTGAAGCATTATTGAATGTCTTTTGTGGATCGGCAGTGGAAGTTCTGGGATTTGTATATAAATGCGCTAAGATATAGTAATCCATGTGGAAAAGGACTGGCTAAATAGCATGAGTAGTTGATGTCTTTGCATAGTAAGTGCAGATTTTTTTTTGCCTAGGAAGTTACTGATTCGGGTGGGAAAGGTGTGGTCTAGTCAATTGGAATAGAATTAACACCTCTTCTCCCAGTCATGCCTTGGGTCACCCATCATATACAGGCCTCTTGATCTGTCACTACATCAGAAAGACTTGGGTATGTATAAAAGTCACCATGTTGCAGGGGACAAGAACTAACAGAAGTGTGCCCAAAGTATCAGTGAGAATAAAGAAGAAAGAACTGTCAACTTTCCTGACCCTTGAGAAGAAAGGGATAGGGTTTTGCAGAGATCTTTTTAAGGAGAAAAGTAATTGATCGAAATGTGAAAAGATGGTGGGAAGAGCTGGGAGTGCTGCCGACCTCGGTACTCTCAGCAACCTGAGAGACAGGGCAGGAGGATAGGTCAAGCCCAACCCGGACAACTTAGTGCCCTCGGGTGATGCCATATCAAAATAAAAAAGGGCTGAGGATGTAGCTCAGTGTGAAGACTCTCAGTTCAAGCTACAGTTAAAAAAAATTTTTTTAAAAATATATAAAATGCAGTATCTGAACCAAAAAAGAGCATGATTAAGTCAAAGGGGCCAAGAAGTGAGTGAAACTGGATTATAGAAGCTATGGTAGCGGTGGTAGTTATGGCAATGGTGGGCATTAGGAGGGGAGGTGGTACCTGTTCCCGCAACGCTCTGCAGAACCCTCTCACAAACCGCCCTTCAGGGTGGACTGGCGAGTTGGAGCAGTTCAACTGGGCAGCAGCATAATCAGATTCATATGTGAGAGAGATACCTGGGAAGGTACTAGGGAATGTGGGCTAGAGATAGGAGAGGAAGTAGCTGGGACAGTTGCCAGCCTGGGGCTTCATGGTTGGTGACTGACTGGCCAGGAACCAGGAACTTGTAGTAGTTTTGGAAAGGGGCAGATGGATCCACCTCATGCACACTCTTCAGGCTGGGCCGCTGTTGCCAGAGTTGGCAGCAGAACTGAAAGAAGAGCCAAGTTTCCTTTCAAAGAAAATTCTTTTGTGTATTTTTGTGAACCAAAAAGCCAGGAGTCAGCATTCTCCTACCTTTGTTAACAGATAGA
>PVLD010022178.1:0-29830 GCA_004027595.1 Dinomys branickii | reverse complement strand
ATTTGCATGTCTGTATATGGGTCCATACATCTACAATTCGAAGATATCAATGGATAAAGCAACAACTACTGTTGAGACCATATCACCTTGTCTATAGATTAGTTGTGATTGTACTATTTTCTATGATAATGGGTGTCTGTTTGTCAATATGTTTTTGTACTTTTATGTTTCTAAAATAAAAAAAAAAAAGAAAAAGAAAAAAAGAAACTGAAGATCTAGTCAACTCCAAAATTCTTTATTTTCAGCACTTTAGAAGAGAATATGCTGGTGTGAGATTTCCTAAGGCCTGATGCTACATGCCCTGTGGAGAAGGACATTCTTTAGTTAATTAATCTTTCAATGTATTGCCTTAGGTATAACCTCTCCTAGGTTGTTGTGTTCTGGAGGAAGTCTAACAAAAGCTTTGTAAACCCTGGCCCTGACACTAAATGTTTTGCTGTGTTATGTAGAAAAGGAATGGTGACAGGATGGCTACCTAGTCAACGAGTCTCATGCCTATGGTAATTGAGTTGTATTGTTCTTGCTAAAATGGTTGACATCCACCCAGGTGGCCCAGGTACCTCTTTTGTTTTATCTCAATAAAAAGTTACAGAAAAGGTGATTCGCAGACAAGAGAAATGTAAGCCCCCTGATCCCAGAACATTGTCTCTCTTGTATTTCTTCTTGTATTTCTTTCTTTTTCCTCTTACTTTTTTATTCATCTGCGGGTTCCTCGTTTTTGGGACCTGTTCACCCTGGACAGAAACTGATATTATACCAACAGTACCCCATAACCATATTTGTTGTATTTCCTAGGGAATATAAAACATTTTCAAGGAAAATTTTGCTTATATGTATTTTTGCCTTGCCCTAGAAGAGCCTCACCTAAAAGTTGAGCTACCTTTGATAATCTTTCCAAGGGGAAATGCGTATGTGCAGCCTGGTGGGAGTGTGTACATAGAGCCTTAGATAATCATAGTTAGTGGATATGAAGGTCCTGGATATAGACTCTCCAACTTACAGTGGATGTTTTGTTGTCTATACAGGGCAGGGTCCTCTCAGTCGTGTTTTACTATATGGTCTGCATTTAGGCCCAAATAATTAAGACTTTCTAAAAGAGGTATAAGATCATTCCAATTAATAAAAAGAGTGTGAGAGAACAAACCAACTAACTTAGCACTACAAGCACCTCATAGAAGCCAGAAATAGGAGCTAGAACCACATACGGGCACCTAGATAGACATTTCCTGATAAACCACAGATGTTTGTCCCGCCCTTGATGGAATGGTATTTGGGGTCACACTGGAAAAATGCGCTGATTTACATATAATATTCCATTAGTGAGTTCCTATAGGATAAAATTATTTCTCATAAAACCACTCATGCATTTGTAGGCAGAAAAGTCCTCTGATTTTGGCACCAAAGTAGACCTCAACCTGACTATATCCAGCAGTATGGACCAAAATTTTCCCTGGTAAAAAGCAACACCCAAAGCTCAAAGGGTGAAAGCAGTAGACTTCACGATCCACAATACACATCCATCCCAGATCTGGAGAGTTCAATTCATTAAAACCACTCAGAGATGCAGGCAATAAGAGGTCACTACCCAGGGACAATCTTGCATCAGTAAGGAAATATTCCAGTCTAGAAAAAAACCAGTATCTCTTTCCCTCAAAATTCATTGACCTGAATTGGTTGCATGAACCCAGACAACACCATCAGGGGAGCAGGAAGTGCAATTCTACTCCAGATGTGGAACGCAGAAAACTAGAAACATTTGGTAAGGATAGCTAAAGGACTGCTGTGTTCATTAAAGATGCAACTCCATTCTGTGCTATTTTCTCTAGTGGTCTTAAAATTCATGAAGCAGTTGATTTGACCAGGCCCTGTGAACTCACTGCCACGGTATAAAATATCATTGAGCAGATAGCTTGTCCAGAGTAACAGAAAAGCATTACTGCCCAAAATGAAATGTTGCTCCCTGTGGCTGTCTCATCTTCTATTTAATTTGTGGGCAATGAGCTTTCCAGAATTCTTATCTTATAGTCTCTGTTCTTGACTTTAATTCCCATACATTTCCTCCAGAACTTCTCTGTTTTGCTTCCTGTCCAAGAATTGATATTTTATTCAGGTGGGACATAACATTTATCTCAAGAGCATTACCATATAAATCATAGAGCAAGACAGTGGAAAGGATAGGCTCTAAAAATCAGAATCATTCCTGCATTTTACAAAGAAAACTAAGTCTCAGAAAAGTTATTTTTCAAGATCACAATCAAATGTCCTGACTATTAGCCCAATTCACCTACGTGTCCCCCTGTAGGAACCAGAAAAGGGATTAATTTTGCCCAACAAGCATAGAACATTTTTAAACAGGGACTAGTATAATGAAACAAGGAGGGGAGGGAAAATAGAAATTGAAGATCAGCGACATTTAACAGGAAAAATTGGGGTTGCTCTTCCCTATTTAAGACCTCTAAAAGTCATGGTTTATGAAGCTAACAATTGACCATCTTTGTTCCTCAAAGACATGAGCCCAACCGCAGCATCAGGTTGCAAACCCATTTCACTAAGCATTCAGTATGTCTGTCCCCAAGGAAAGGATCACTGAGTAATTTCTGAAGGTAAAAGGAAAAATCAGGGCTTCTAGGACATCAAGCAGATGCTTACTATTGGCTTTTCTCTATGAATAGTGTTTACCTGAGAGTGTTATTCTTATATATATTCATAAAACCAGTACTGAAATCAAATGATAACAATAAATTTGGCTTCAGTCACTCCCCTCTTCATAAGTACAAATTACATTCTAATCTCTTTTCTAGTTCTTGATACATATTTAAAGTAATTATTAGCCAGATAGAACATATATATAACCTTAGAGAATGCTATAGTCATGCAAAAAACACTAAATTATGGATTCAGGGATAAAGGTAGTGTGAACTTTAGGTCATAATTTGAAATCTAACCCTGTAACTTTCCTAAGAACATAATCCTCCCTTTCCTGATTACCAATGAACATGTTATAGCTTTCAATGAATGGGACAAATCATTTTAGAGAAGCAACAAAAGTGTTCTTGTCAGTTAAAGCAGCTACTAATACTAATTGTACATTAGAATTCTCTCTAGTAACAGTGTTAGAGACCCTAATTAGTATACCAAAGTTCACAGGGATATATGAAACCTGAGGTGTTACCGGCACCAATCTAATAACTAGTCCGGTTGGGATGGGAACAGGCTCAGTGATAGAGTTTTAAGTACCATGCAGAAAATAAACTAGCATTCTACTGTCTCCTGTTGCAATGGGAATGAGATGAGTTTGCCTGAACTACAGATCTGCCCAGAAAGGATAATGCTGCTTCACAAATGCAAGAGGCTTTCAAAAATGGAAGAGCCTTCCATGTGTTGTCAACCTGGGTGGACATGGGCTACTGGGTCAAAAACAGCAAGGAGTTCAGCTTGAAAGTATGCATGCTCATGGTCAAACTGCAGAGCTATAAGGTGACTTCCAAAGATCTACTTTTATTTCTCATCTAGGACACAGATTTCTAGAATACAAGAAGGAAGTTTAGATAGAGTTAATAACTTGTGTTTAGCCTGGCATGGTGACACATGCCTATAGTCTCAGCTACTTGAGAGACTGCAGCAGGTGGAATATCTTGAGCCCAGAAGTTTGCTAGCAGCCTGGGAAACCTGACAAGACTGTCTTAAAAAAAAAAGTTGGCATGAAAGGGAAGAAGGTACTCAAATTTGTAAATAGGTGCTTATTATTCACACGTGTGAGGAAAAACACACATACATATATCCCTTTCCTCAGAGATGCTGTTCTACTAGGACATGCCCTGTAGAGGGCATGGACACAAGTTTACAAGACTTCCTCTCATTTCTACTGGGGCAGCCCCTCTTTGCACACAAACCAGAGGGCCAAGAGACTGTGCAGATGGTAAAGCAAACTCCCTGTGTTAAGTTACTTTTCTCATTGCTGAGACAAAATATCCAATGTCCAAAGTTAAAGGGGAAAGGTTTATTTGGCTCACAGTTTGTGGAGGTTTCAGTCCACGGAAGGGTAGCACATGGCAACAGGGCAACAGTTCATGGCAGCAGGAAGCAACAAAAGCACAAGCAAGCTAGAAAGAATAAACCTCTTTCTGACCCTTGTGTGGTATCTGCTCCACCAGGATTAGGGCAGTGCCAATCCAGTCAGTGGACTGATCCAGCAATCACCCACCCTTAATCCCAGTACCCTTAATCTCAGCATTGAACCATGAATTAATCACAAACTAGATTCAGCCACTTCCAAAAATCCCTCCCCTTATGACCACATGAGGTTTTGGGGCGACATCCCTACCCAAACCATAACACTCGCTCCACTAAATCTGAATTTATACCAAGATGTTTGTACAGTAGACTTAGGCATAGAGACAAGTACAGGGAGTTTGCTTCTCTACTCATTTTTAGAACCCTGCTCCTCTCTGGCCTCTCTCCACTACATCTGTCACAAAATATTCTCCTGTGCAGACACTGAATAGGGGCTTGCTGCTAGAGAAATCCATTCATACATGCAACCATGCTTTTAACAGACAAGCCCTAACTGATCTCTTGTCTTAGCTGATAGGCTCAGGGATCAGTAGTATAGTCAAGCTTTGATATTTGCATGGACCACAAGATGGCTGGGGAAGGATTAGAGTCTTGACCACGGATAAAATTCAATCAAAAGATCTAATAGGGTGTTGTTACTTTTCTCAGTGGTAAAGACCAACCATTTTATTGTTCCTTATCACTGTTTCCCCAGCTTTTGAAAGAGAGTTCATGGCCTCAGTCTCACAAGAGGATGCCATAGAGAGGAAAAGATGAATTTTCTTGGAGAAGGGAAAGGTGCTAATTTAAAGCTGGATATTATTATCTAAATAACAGTAAACTGTTATTGTTAATAGAAAGGAGAGGCATTTTTAAAAAGTTGAGCAGATGAATGGATTTTTAAAAATGGTTTTTACACACCCTGAAGTATCACTATGCCATAAAGAAAGATAAACCTTAATGATTTGTAGGAAAACGGATATACTATAAGACCATAACGTTAAGTAAAATAAGTCAGACTCATTAGCTTAAATTTCACATAGTTTCTTTTATATAAGAAACTCAAAATATAAATAAAGAGCAAAATAAAAGATAGGTAACACAGAGTAGGGGGATAGATCTTTCTCAAAGCGGAAAGGGATGAAGAGTTGAAGAGAGAGAGGAGGGAGGAGGGGGAGGGGGAAGAGGGGATGGGAAAAAAGGAATTGAGATGTGTTATGTACATGTACTGACCCCACACAAGGGGTACTCATTTTAAAGTCATAAAAAATTTTAAAAAGTTGAGAAGGACAAGTGAGAGGAAGGAGAAGAGGAAGGAAGAAAGAAAGGGAGAAAGGGAAAGAAGAGATGTGCCCACCCAGAACCCACATCCCCCCAGCCCACACTCGCTGTATCCCAATGCTCACTTATGAATGTGCGTAACAAAGGCTCAGTGTTGTATGAGGTACAAGCAGGATGGTGTGGGAGGAAGGACAGACCATGAGCTAGAAGCCAAGGAACACTCTCCTGAGGCGGAAAGATTAAGGAGTCCAAGAATTCTAAATTCAAACCTGGGTTGCCAGGTAGTGAGGAAAATGTACATTTGTCAAGATAGGAGCATATATTTTAAAAATTAAAAAAAGGAGCATATAGCACGTTTTGCATAACATCGTATCAGCCTAATATATAAATTTCAAGTATTTAGATATGTACAACATAGGTCTCCATTTTACTCTTGCCAGTGGTAAGAATGGGCCAAGATTCCAAGGTCAGTGAAGTTTGTGAAACATTGGAACAAACACAGTTAAACAGACCCTTTTTAGTGCAGGATATCTAGAGCCATAAATATGCATCATGCATTATGCATATCTAAGAAAGGATTCTGACACATTTCTTTCATTCCAAAGTACATATTTTTTTCACATTCTAACATTTCTGAAGTCAGAATACATCTTACAATTGTCAAACAGCTGTGCCTGAACATATGCATTGAAACTTGCACCATGGGTGTCTGCAGCTTGGAAGGAAATCCCAGAGAAAACAGTGGAGCAGGTTTTTAAGAAATGTGGCATCACCCAAACTCTTGATGAGACAGAGGAAGAGACAAACTCTTGATGAGACAGTGAAAAAACATGAACATTAAAGCCTCAGCGTCAAAACCATGATCCAGAATAGTTGAACTAACCATAAAGAAACTTAATCAATTCAATTTGCTTACATTTTCCTTTATAGGTATACCCAAGTGATTAGGATTAAAAATGCCTATCTACATAAATATTATAAAACTCTTTCACTAAGTAGAAAATGAAGGGCTGGGGATATAGCTCAGTGGAATAAGTGCCTGCCTAGCAAGCGCAGGGTCCTGAAGAAAATGAAAATTTTAAGCATTAAGAAAGAATTGCTTCACCACCCAGTAGAGAGTAGTTTGTCTTTCTTAGTTGAATATAAACTAATGGTCTATGTTTATTGAGTGGGAGTTTAGCTTCCACTACAATAATAGGCAAAGTTTCCTGAATGTTTTTAAACAGGAAAGTCTTTTTATCCAAATCATTACATGAGATGACTGCATCCTAGTGTAATTTTCAAAAGTTTGCTTTAAATTATAGATTTCTAAAGATAACAATATGTAATATAACAAAATTTTTAATTTCCTATCATCTTGTTTTGAAATTTTGTATTGTTTTTGTGTGGTTTTGTTTTTGTCTTTGTTGTTATTGTTTTGCTATTGGGATTGTGGGTCATGCATTAATCCCAGTTGCCATCAGCCAGCTGCCTGGGGAACTTGAACTGATGCCCCGTGCTCTGCGGACATTGTGAGTAGTGCCAGAGTTCAGGGTGCCATCAGTCACCCACCTGAGGAACAAGGACTAGTGCCCCATACCCCATGGTTATTGTAGGCCATCTTAGTCCTGGTCTCCACCAGTCAGCCCCCTTGGGAACTCATACTGGCACCTTGCACTCTGTGGTCACTGTGTGTCACACATTAGTCCCAGGTGCCATCAACCAGTTAGCTGCCTGGGGAACTGGGGCCTGCACCCCATGCTCCATGGACATTGTGGGTCATACCTGAAGCCCCAGGCACCCTCGGTCATCTGCCTAGAGAACTCAGGCAGGTGCTCCAAGCTCTGCTGACATTGTGAGTTCTGTCTGAGGCCCTGAAGAGATAAGTATGCCCCATCAGCTGCCTGAGGACCCTGATCCAGTACCCCACATTCTGTCAATATTGTAAGTCAGCCCAAGACCCAGGAGTTCTCAGTCAGCTGCCTAGGGACCTGGGCCCCAAAGGCCAGTGCTCCATTGCCATCAGGGCTCTCATCTGAGCTGTGTATTCCATCAACTGCCTGGGGATCCCAGGCCCAGTGGTGCACCTCCTGCTGCCATCATTGAGCAAGCCCGACAACCAGGAAATCTAAGGGCCCTAGAGACCTTCTGGTGAGCTGCCTGTGAATTGTGAGGCCCAGCACTTCACCTCTGACATCCAAAAAGACAAAATAAAGGAGCAAAATGCAATCTCAGAACTCCACCCCAACCAGAACAAATCCAGGAGACATCAACATAGAACTTGGAAGTCACACACCTGAAATCTCTGAAATGATCACAACTGAAGTGAATAAATAACTCCCCATAAGGACATAGAAGAAATCAAATCAGAAATAATCTGTCAGGTAAAAAATGAAATGGCAACAATAATGAAAGAATTACTCAGCACATCTAATGCAAACATATATAAAAAAAAGATGAGCATAGAAAAATAGCGGAAATGTTAAATGAACAATATAGGAAAGAAGTAGAATGCATGAAACGGATTTATAAAGACATACAGGAAATCAAGATTTCCGTCAAAAACTGGCAAAATCACTTGAATAAGATCAAGATAGAATTTCAGATCTTGAAAAAAGCATTGCAGCTAACGACCATGAAAGGAAAGATCTCCTAAAAATTATAAGGAACCAGGAAATAACAATTAAACAGCTGCAAGACAATGCAAAGTAAAACAATGTAAGACTGTTAATGAAACATCGGAGTCGATACAAATGACATAAGACTATTTGTGGAAGTAATAGTAAAAAATTTCCCAAATATGGCAAAAGAAACTGGAATAGAGTTAAGTGAGGCATATAGAACTCCAACAAGCCATAACCAAAGTAAAACTACACAGAAACATATAATAATCAAGATCCCAGAAATCTTGTTTTCATTGGTGATTTCATTGCACTGTGATCACTATGCATGGGATAATTTCAATTCGTTTGCATGTACTCAAGAATGTTATACGTGCTAGCATGTGGTATATTTTAGAGAATGTCCCATGGGCAGCTGAGAAGAATGTGTATTCTGATGTTGTTGGGTGGAATACTCTGTAAAGGTCTACTAAGTCCATTTGTTCACAAATTTTGTTCAGTTCTGTTATTTCTTTGCTGATTTTTTGTCCAGTTGATCTATCTCTTTATGTCAGTGGGGTATTAAAGTCCCCCATTACAATAGTGTTATTAGTTATTTGGTTTTTCTTGTCTATTAAGTTTTGTCTTATATAGTTGGGTGCTCCTATATTGGATGCATACATATTTATGGTTGTTATCTCTTCTTCTTGAACTTTTCCCCTAACAAGTATGTAGTGACCTTCTTTATCTCTTTTGATCATTCTTGGTTTGAAGTTCTTATTTTCTGCAATCAGAAAAGCTACCCCTGCTTTTTTCTGGTTTCCTGTCATATGGAGAATTATTTTCCAGTCTTTGACTTTGAGCTTATGAATTTCCTTTTGTGTTAAATGTGTTCCTTGTATACAGCATATTGTTGGATTTTGTTTCTTGGTCCACTCTGCCAGTCTGCTTCTTTTGATTGGTGAATTAAGACCACTTATATTGATGGTTATAACTGATACATATTGGCTTATCTTTGTCATTGTCATGTTATTTTTCTGCTTGTGGTTCCTCCTCTGCTCCTCTGTTTGATTGCTTGCTCTGCTGGGTGGTTCGTTTCTATTGTTGTTCTTAAAATTGTGGCTTATTTTATCTCTTTCTAGAATATCTTTTAGTATTCTTTGCTGGGTTGGTTTGGTGCTCATGCAGTTCTTCAGTTGTTCTTTGCATAGAAGTATTTCATTTTGCCATTAAATTTGAAGGATAGTTTTGCAGAATACAACAGTCTGGGTGGAAGTTGTTTTGTTTTAGGACCTGTAATACTTCACTGCAAACTCCTCTTGATTTGATGGTTTGTGTTGAGAAATGTGCCATGATTCTGATGGGCTCTCCTTTATAGGTTATCTGCTTCTTTTCTCTAACAGCTTTTAATATTCTATCCATAGAACATTCTTAAGTAAATGGAAATAAATTGAAATTATCCCATGCATACTGACCACAGTGCAATGAAATCACCATCAGAATAAAAAGAAAACCCACAAATTGGGAAAAAAAAATTAACCAACTGTCCCTTGGACAAAGGACTTCTATCTAGACACATAAAATTTTTTTAAAAAATCAGCCCTCCCAAATTTGAAGACCCAATCCAAAAACAGACATCTGAGATGAATATACACTTTGCAAATAAAGAAATAGAAATGGCAGATAAATCCACTAAAAAACGTTCACCATCATTAGTCATTCAGGAAATGCAAATTAAAACAACACTGAGATTCCATGTCACCACAGAAAGAATAGCAATCATCAAGAACTCAACCAATAACAAATGCTGACAAAGCTAGGGGGAAAAAGGAACCTTTCTCCACTGTTGATAGGAGTGTAGACTGGTGCAACCATCATGGAGATCAGTCTGGAGATTCCTCAGTAAACTAGGAGTACATGTCCCATTCAACATAGCTATTTCCCTTTTGGGTATTTTTCCAGAACTACAAACATCACACCACAATGATATATTTGTACCCATGTTTATAGCAATGCAAGTTGTAATAGCTAAATTGTGGAAGGAACCCAAATGCCCATCCACTCAGGAATGGATAAAAAAGATGTGGTATTTTTACATAGTGGAATATTACTAAGCTATAAGGAAAGATAAACTTGAGGCTTTCACAGGTAAATGGATGCAACTAGAGTCCATATTTAGAAGCAAAATAAGTCAGAACTGCATGTGTAAATACCATATTGTCTCACTAGTGTAAGAACCTGAAAGAGTAAATAAAATCTGAAAGGTGTAATAGATATTGTGAAAGGAAAAGAAACTGCTCAAAAGGAAACAACAACTGGGATAAGGGAAAAGAGAAAAGGAGAGACAGGAAAAATATGTGTGTGTGTATATATATATATATATATATATATATATATATATACACACACACACATACACACATGCACAGGATAGCTAAGACAGTTGTACTACAGACTTCTATTGCTTTATGGAAAGGAATAGTTAATGTTTAATTGTTTGATCAATCTTACATGCCTATATTTTTTAACTGAATAATCAATTTGAAGATAACAATATGTAATACAACAGCCATTGTTAATTTCCTATCCGCTTGTCTGAAATTCTGTATTGCTTCTATTGTTTGGGTGTTGTCTTGCTTATGTCTGCTTGCTTGTTAATGTGTTTTTGTTCTTTTATCTTTAAAATAAAAAAATTTGCTATTGATTTTTTTCTCTTTATAATAAATAAATAAATCCTCAGTTTATATTATGGAATAAAAAGACAAGCTGAGAAAAATAAGATAAAATAAATTGTGGATTTCTGAAATATAGGGAATAGATAGGTTTCAAAGTGTAGACAAGTAATCAAACAAGAACAGTGGGAGTGGCCTAGAACTACTGAGCCCATACAAGGTGTTCTTTCCACAGGTGGTTGAGGGCAGCTAAATTGTGCCAGCTCTTTTTTTCCTGATAACAGAACATAGACAAAGGTATGAGAGGGCCTCAGTCAATTAAAAGGGGACCCTAAGTAGAGAGGTGACCACAGACTAACCACAAAGTAACAGGAAAGACTTTCCACCCAACGGGACATATACACTGACTGCCCTGGCTGTCCTTGGTTTGACCCATCCTTATTACCATATACCTAAGGTCCCATCTATATCTACTACATCTCATACATGCCAGTAACTACTGGCAGATGATGGGAAAACACAATCCAGTATTAAAAATAAGACAAAGGTAAATCATAAAAATACAAAAATAAGGCATAAAAGTCCCTAAAATAAAAAATATAATAAAAATTTAAAGATCAAACAAAGAACTCATCGGGATGCTGGTAGTGTTCTGGCTTGTCTGTTAGACATAGCCTACTTTACAATAAACCCTTTACTTTAAAACCATTTTCTGGGCTGGAGACATAGCCCAGTGTTAGAGCACTTGTTTTGCATGCAGAAGGCCCTAGGCTTTATCCCCAGCATCACACTTACACGCACATACACACACACACACACACACACACACACACACACACACACACAACTTTCTTACTTGAACATGATCTCTGTTTGTGAGTTTGTCTAGACAAATCCTTCTGCTTGGGTCACCAGAGAGTAAAAAAACACAGGTAACATTTTGATGCTGAAACCCAGCAAGCTCAAGAATCCAAGACCTAGAATACGGAAAACCCCACTTCATCTAAGCTCTGGTAAGTAGAGATGACCATCCTGCCTTCTGCTCTCTGATAACCTTTTTCTCTCTGCTTCACGCACTATTCTGAATCTTCTGGGCTCAATACCACTCTTATAATTTGGCTAGGTTTATGTTTCATGTTTGTACAACAGAAGGATAACTTGTCCTTATCACACGATCTTTTCCTATGCCCTATGATTCTGAGTTCTGGGGGGCCTGCCTGTAATTTTTTGCCTCCCTTCTAAGTCACATTCATTCAAACTCTTTTACTTCCACCCCTCTCCACCTGCTAAATTGCTCTCCTATCCCCTTAAAAGTTAGATAAACTAGTACTTTTAGACCTAGGCTATCTTTTCTTTCTAAGGTTGATGGGACAAATCTTGGATGACTGATAATTTTACTTTTCGGTTCCAATTTGAGTATTTTTTTGTTTAACTAATATGCATAAAACATTTCTTGTACATTGAAATAGTTCTCAAAATACAACTACAGGTTTAACTTGCTCTTTTGCTGTTCCTTCTTGAGCTAAGATAAAGATGCTACTCAAGGCCACTTAGAGGTCTGTTAGTCAGCCAGTTCTAAGTACAATGTTCTACAAACTCATCTTGAGACTGGAAAATATACTAGGGGCATTTTACAATCTAAGTGGCTACTGGGCTTGTTACCTAAATAAATAGATAGATAGAGAGATGATAGATAGATGATAGATAAGAGAAAGTACTAAAAGTTGTAAGTATGAAAATATATTTTTAGTGAGAAGATTTTATATGATAAGGTTTTTCCCCATCGGGATTATAAATAGATGATAAGGGAGGCACACATACCAGCCCAGGTGGGACCAGTGTAGTGGAAAAGTCCAAAGCAGCAGTTAGAATGGAGCCAGCAGTTGGTAAGTGCTTTGGCACACAGACATATGGAAGAGAAGGGGGGGGCACTATTTTATATCCAAGCGTTGGGGAGAACTCCAGCAGCAGAGGACCAGTCCCAGCCCCCACATCCAGAGGCCAAGATCAGCCTCATATCCAGCACAAACTCTACTGCAAATTTGGGTGCAGCACACAGCATGTTTATCTCTGGGATCTGACTTGAGCCAACCACAGAACTATAGACATCAGGGGGTTTTTGTTTTGTTTTGTTTTGTTTCTCTTTGTTTCCTTTTTCTTCCTTTCACAATTTAGATTTCTTACCTTTCTTGTCTTCTTCTATTGTTCTTCTTTCTGTCTGTCCTCAATTATCTTGCTTGATTTTTATGATACTTTTGTGTGAGTAAACATTGTCTCTTCTCTTTCTGGTTCCCTGCAATACTCTTGCCTCCTCTCCCCTTCTTTTCCTCCTGTGTTTTCCAAAACTTGGATAATCATCTTTTGCCCTCCAGGTTTGCTCCCATTATACTTGACCTCATTCATCTCTTTGTTATCCCCTAGCGAACTTAACCCTCCCCCTCCACAACAGGGTAGGATCACTCCACTAGGGGGAAAAACATCGCACGCAAGTTCCTGGTGTATGTTCGATTTTGTTATATAACTGTAGAGCTTGCTCCTGTGGTTAAAGGTACCAGTTAATAATCACCACAGTTTGTCAGTAGCCAGGCTGTGATTGAGACTATTGCTATTGCTAACTATCCTACTTTAAGCAGGATATCATACCTGCTATAATCAATTTTTCTCCTCTGTATAGAGAATGCTAGATGTGTGTTCGATAATTTCCTCAGGTACTAGATGTCTGCAGTGGTAGCACCTAATGAATCATGCTTCCTTGTACCTGTATCCAGTGATTTCTTTGTCCAGTAGAATTTCAGCAAACACACCTCAGTGAGAGACTTGAATGGCACTTGCATACTGGGGCTTACTCTCTCTTTTGCAAATTTTGGAACCCAGCCATCATGCCAAAAGGCCCAGATTAGCCTTCTGGAGATACACGGGGCTCCAACAGCAAGCAGAAACCCCTAGACATGTGAGTTGGGCCAGCCTAGACAACCAGCTTCAAAAGTAACCCCAGATGAGACCAGCAGCAGCCTAGCCAAAACTACTGACCCGCAGAATGGCAAGCAAGAAAATGGTTACATTTAGGTGTAATTGACCCAGACGCAACAACTCTGAGCATCCAGCCACCTCTGCAACCTCCACCCCTACCCCAAAAAGTGAACATAGTAACCACTTCTCTGGTACTCAACAGAAAAACAGAAACTGTTTCAATAAATAATATAGTCCCTCTTGCAGCCCTACAAATCAATGTTAATAAAACACACGTGCTGGAATTCCCCTGATGCCCTCCTAAGCAGAACTTTTTGGTTAGGAAAAGAAAAAAGAAACTTAATTTGAAGCTTTAATAACCTCCCAATTAGGTTGTTTCTGCTAGCATTAATATTTAATCATGACATTACTGTGCCTATTTTAGAACTGAACTGAAATTAAGTAAAAAGCGTTTGATCATAAATAATTTCATTATTAAAGATAATCTTTGTTATGTATGTTCCTGTGCCTATCTTTTATTAAGTTTACTTTTCATGTTGACATTTTTAAGAGCATAATTGTATGTTTTCATTCCTGGTAATATTGTTACCATATATTAATTATGGCATCATGCCAGGAACACTAGCAAAGAAATTCTTTCAGATTCTGTGTTAAGAGCTGGCGATGGGCTCACTCTCCTTTACAACTAACAGATAGATAATAAAATATAAACTCTAAAATCACTCCTGAATTACTTTCTCTCCTTCATAATTTGTTCATAAACATTATTGGTCCTTATGTATGGGAAAACAGAGGTAAACAAGGAGGATAATTATCTTTCTTCTTTTTTCCAGAAATGTCTTAGTGGTCACAGGCAATCGCTAAAGGAAAGGTGGTGTGAGAGGAAGAGTAGTGAGAGATGTCCACAGCCTAATCCTGGCAAATTATAAATATATTACTTTACAGGGCACAAGAGATTTTGCAGATGAGGTTGGATATTCACAGATGGGGAGATAATGCTGCATTATCTGACTCTTATAAGCAAGAGTCCTTGAAAGTGAAAGAGGGAGGCAAGAGGGACTCAGAAAAGATGTTACAACCAAAGGAGAGTTGGAAAGGTAGGACATGAGAAGGACGCAGCCACTACTGCTGACTGTGAAGGCAGAGGAAAGTGCCCTGTAGCATGGAACAGGGGTAGCTCTGGGTGCTGGAAAAGGCAAAGAAACAGATTTTCCCCTAGGACTCCCAGGAAGGAAAGCATCGCCTGTGACACCTGCATTTTAGTCCAGTGAGATCCAGGTCACTCTTTGACTCACAGTACTGTAAGCTGACAATTCTGTGCTGTTGCAAGACACTGGGCCTGTGGGAGTTTGTTACAGCAGCTGTTGGAAGCTGATACATGAGGTATTTCCTAGAAGACCTCGCTTTGAACCCCGGCAATCCCACTTATGAGCTGTGTTAACACAGCGAAAACAGTTTAATCTCTCTAAGTTTCCTTTTTCTCATCTGTGAAATGAGAATAATAATGGTTATTTCATAAGGTTATTGGGATAATTAAATAAGATAATTGGCCTAATGCTCTTAGGCCTGTGCCTAGTGCATATTAAGCACTTGTTAAAGGTCTATTATTGTTGTCATTATCAAACCCTCTTGTGGCAGACTGTGCTGTTGTTCACACTTAATTGAGCCTTTGCCTGTTAGACGACCCCACTGCCCACCCTTTGGCAAGTGACTCGCAGAGCCTGTTTGCCACTTTTTGCCCCATTAGCAGACTTGACCATGGGACTTTTTTGTCAACAAACTGAAAGCAGCCACCTTCTCCAAGGAGAAGCTTCTACAGCAACTGTATCATCTGGTTCTGCCTCTTCACTTCTCCTAGTGAGGAGAAAGACATTTCCCAAATAAGTGCCGCTCCTTCTGCCTGAGGCCTGCATGAAAAAGCAGCATGAAAAAGCTCAGAGGTGTAGCATATCACGTGAGAGGTGAAAGTTTATTATTACAAGTCATTGCAATCTGGGAGTTGTTTACTTGCACAGTAAAGTCGACAAATACATATATGGTATTGGTCAGTTTTCCCACTGCTGGGACAAAAATGGATCAACTCATCACACACATACACACATACACCACACACACACACCAGCACCATATAAAGGAAATACATTTTGGTCACAGCTAGCCTGACATTAGTATTAGTGACTCCCAATTCCATAACAACAGTTAATCGAGCCATGGGTCAACATTTGGCCTTTGGCCAATATAATCCTTTTCCAAGAAATTTGGAACTGTGACCTAAAAGATCACAGTAACAGATGAGCTCTTCCTATACCTAGACGTATGGAATTGGGGAAGAGGAGGAAATCTTAGAAATTGTGTCTTAGCCTTCACTGCTACTGGTGAAGCAAAGTAATCTATCTACATGGAAAAAAAAGAAAGAATAGAAATGTGAGGGAAAGAAGACTATCTGAGTTGCTGAAGATTTTCCAATTCCTGGACTTGGTCCACCCTAACACTTTGGCTCTATAAGACGTGACAGCTTCTTTTTTATACACAAGCTCAAGTTGGTTTCTGTAACCTCAAACCAAAAGCAACTTGGCCAAAATGAAGTTTTAGGCTGGAACTGTGCCACCAAGAGGTCTAAAAGAAAACCTTGATCAATGAGAAGCCCTGAAGCCCCGAGGGATGTCTGCACATAGCAGAGATCTCCACCTCCTCCTGTCCTTGTGTCTGCACCACAGCCCCCACTGGTGCAGAGGATATAACCCTCCATTTGTCACCAACTGAGCTCTTCTGGGCAGAGAAGTCAAAAAAGTAGAAGAGGTTTCAGTACCTTTTGTTCACCATCATGAAACACATGTGCAAGTTCCATTTTGTTCTGGAGACCATGACAGCAGGAGGAATACAGGGAAGAGAGTGTCACCCTGGCATTTATGAGCATACAGATCAGGGGATATGAGGATGGGAAAGAGGTCCACAGGAAATGCTGAGGAGAGCTGTAGCCTCATCCCTTCCACTAACTGAAACTTTGGTAAGCCATTTAACCTCTCTGGCCTCCAGCTTCCCCATCTACAAAATGGGGTGCTGGATTCAATGATTCTTACAGTTTTTTCCGTGATGCCTGCTCAATGCCATCATAGCTAAGACCTAAGACCTAAGCAGCGCACATTAGCCACTGCCTTTGAACTGTTGATAATTTCCAAATATAGTGTGAGGCTGGCTTCAGCAGAGTTGTGTGGGGAGCAGTCTGGAAAATGCAGAGTTTGGGAGCTATAACCTCAGAGTTCTGATTCTGTAGGCCTGAACAGCACCTTGGCTTATGTTCACTCCCAAACACTATTCTAAGCTATTCTGGGTTACCAGGTGGAAATGTCTCAGCACTCCTGTATACATGACATCCTGATAAACTGCACACTAATAGTTAACACTTACATAGTGATGCTTGCATAGCATTTCTCTGAGGCTGGCCCTTCGCTAAATGCTTAAGATGTGTTAATTCATTTAATCTTCATAACACCCTATGAATGAGGTACTTTGGTATCCTCAGAATGATTTAATCATTTTACTCATCTCTCCCCTCCTTGATCCTGCAGTGGACTTTGATCATGCCTTCCTAGTAGGAAATTGATTCGAATAAATAAAAAATTAAAATCAAATAAAACATAGATGAAGAGGAAGAAATCCTAATTTATAAGCTAGCTCCCTTATGATCCTGCATCCCACTGATCCCACACTCCCCTGCGATTTGGAGCCAGTAAGCACCCCGTCTGCCATTAACTATGAGAATAGTGTCAAAGACATGGGTAACTGTTCCTGGGGTGGGGTAATCCAATGCAACAGAGATTCAGTAGTAATCCTCCCTCGTTCTTTATATCTTTATGCCCTCAGAAGCCCAAATTCAAAAGCACACACAAAAGATATGGTTTGGTTTTTTATTATAAATCTACACTTCTATTCCGACAAAAACTGACAGTGTAGTATGAAGTTTACATTTAAAGAAAAATTTCACAGAAATCTAACACATGCCTAAAAAGACTTTACAGTGCAGCTCAAGACAATGTCAAGAACTGCTGGATCTCATAATTGAAGGCAGAGCATTTTGGGTAGCAGTGTTAACTCTCAAGATTCCCTCTCCCCTGAAAAATTTTGCTTTGTTTTAAAATGAACCACTGCTCCAATGTGAAAGTTAATCCCCCGAGACCAGGGCTTCTGAAATCGCTCCACCCTTGAACTGATGCAATGAACCTTGTGCTGTCAGTGACTAAACTCTGTCACTAATTATTTCAGAGCTCCAAGCTCAAAATCACAAGGCCTCAAATTTCCACCCTAAGAATCTGGGCCTCACTGTCCGCAACTCTGCTCCCCTCCTCGTGCCTCCCCTAACACTTCCGCTGTGGCGTGGGTGGACAAGCAAGTGTCCTATCCTGACTTCCTAATGAGAAAGAAACAGCCCCTCCTCTAACTGAAGAATTAGCACCGCTGAGATGGAAGGGCCTGCCTGTGAGTACGCTCTGGGGTCCCATCTGTTCTGTCTCCATCCGCAGAATGGCTGCTGTGGTAACTCAGGAACCCGCCCAGTCCTTGGGGCCAGTCTCAGGCCCCACCGGAACCCTCGGCTGCGGGTTTCCAGCATCCACAGCTTCTAACCAGTCTCTCTGTCCCCATTTAAGGTGCCAATGACATTTTTTGAGAAGGTAAAATATTCTGAACATAGCACCAAATCACTAGTCGTTCTGTCCACTATTTCACCATTTCCCTAACCAGGGCCCACGCTTTCCTCAGAACAGCCCGCCAAATAATACACCAGGAAGAGCCGAAAACTGCATACATGCTACGCTGTAAAAAGGTGGCGTTAACACTATTGCGAAGAAGGCTGTGAGTTGCGAAGACGCTTTGAAGACGACACTATCTTTTGCTCCCCACGCACCCGCTCCTGCAATGGAAGGCCCTTTGCCGGTCTGCAGAGCGCACAGTGGCCGCAGTGACCGCCGCCCTGCCCGGGACGGGTGCGCCTGCACAGCTGGAGCGGCTGGGCAGCGTCAGGCTGCAGCAGGGATAGGAGCGACGCTGGCTCTTCAAAGGACATCTTCCCAAGCCACCTGTGTGGGGCCAGGAAACGCAGAGTGCCTTCCTTCCCCTTGGAGACCCAGCCGGAGGCGACAGGCTGCTCCTCAGGGCCTAGCTCTTGTCGTCTTTTTGGTCGTGATCCTCCGAGGGGTAGGACCGCCACGTCAGCCGCTCCTCGCAGAGGGAGATGACAAGCAGTGGGCACCTGAACTTGGCCTGCTTGGCCCGGACCAGGTCAGCCTCATCAGAGCTCTTCCGTTTCATGAGGAACAGGAGCTCTTCGCTGGAGTCCGTGGCACCGGTAATTCGCTGTGGCTCCAAACCCCAGGCAGAGCCTCGTGGCTTCTCCAACTCTTCTTCGTTTTGCTCTCCTGTCCCTTATCTTCCGATTCGGAGTCGGCCTTGCGCTTGCCTCCCTGTGATTTCTCCGTCTCAGGAGCTGTTTTCTACGACTGCAGGAACTCGGAGATGAGGTCGGGGCAGCCCAGGCTCTCCTCAGGCTCCCAAGCGCCGCCCTCATCCGAGAAGCCCTCCCACCCGAGCGAGTGCTCCGCTTCGCCCTTCACCGCCGGCGGTCCAGCGCCTTCGCCGCCGCAGACTCCTCCTCCTGCAGCACTCCACCTTCCTCTTGTTTGGTTTCCTCCCCCACGGTGCCCGCCAGCTTTCTGGTGCGAAGGGTTACGCTGCTCAGCGCAGCGCCCACGAGTCCGAGAAGAATCGGTGTCGCGCTGCTGGCGCATCTTGTCGGCTGGCGGGGAGTGGCGCCCAGGAAAGGGAGGAGGCGGCTGGCCGCAGTCAACCGCCAAACTGAAGCTGCTGCGTACAGTAGACACCGGCCAATGGCCCTCCCCTCAGCCGAACAAAAGAGCCTCGCACTCTCCACATGGTTTGAATTCACCAGGATCATCCACTTTTTCCAGGTTCAGTACCTTTTCCCATGCAAATAATATAGAAAAGAAAAAAAAAAAGCAAAACTTTGAGTCTGTGGCAGTAAAGCACCAAAATATTTAGTCAATTAGACCAGGTTGGAGAGCAACCTGTCACTCTGGACAAGAGAAAAGAATGTGCCAAATTAGCTGTTCGACTGAATTGACAGGCTGTCTTGGCCAAAATAAGTCTTTTTTATTAAGTCTTGACAAATCGTAGTATATCAAAAAGAGAATTTACAAAAGCCACTTTTCATCTATGTAAACAATAAAACCAAGGTTGCATATTGGAAATCTCTAAATAACACTTTGGCTACATCAAAGAGTGTAATTCTTCGTCAGAATAAATTAGGAAGGAAGGCCTCTTCTTCTAGTAAAAAAGGACTGAGAGGCTGAATTGCCCCAGATGATATATCACCAGTAGCATGATCTCTCACTACCTCCACCAAATCACCCACTGGTATCAACGCCCCATTCTGTGTGAGCACCATGCTGATTGCTCTTCATGTCTCATACGTATGATCAAGCCTGGAGGATAAGGGCTTCCACCCTCATTGTAAAAAGAGGAAATTGTGCCCTACATAATTTACTCTACTTTATCCCACAGATACTAAATTGCAAAGCAGATATTTTAACTTATAACTTTGGTAACTGGGTTTTTACCACCATGCTGTTGGCTCCATTCTAAGAATAATTAACCATTCATTCCTAGCCACATCTTTCTCCTTTGGCAGACTCAAAACTCTACACCAACCAGATTCTCCAGTTGTTATAGGTAAAAAAGCACCCGCCCCCATCAGATTGACAACTGTGGCCTCAAACTTCCTCAACCCAGCACACTCCTCTTCCTCTTCTCTAGTCAACCCCCTGGCGGCTGTACAGTCTCCCCGGGCCTTTCCATCACTCTGTCTCCCATGCACACTGTGGGTTTCCAGCTTCTGCTGCACAGTCTGCTTTTGGAGAGGGAACATTTCTCCTGATAATGTCTGACCCAGGGTATCCCATACCAGCTGTTTATATTATAGCTCAAGTATCAGGGGCTCCTTGTATGAGCACAGTAGTAAGATTTTCACAGCATTGTCTTTGACTTTTGTCTTATATTCATAACCATGCCTTCAGTTTCTCTTTTAATTTATAAAACAAGAGCTACCTGAAGGACACTGTCGGAGGCTACTCAGTGTCCTATCTCTTGCCACCTCCTGATGGCTGGCTTCTTAACTTTTATTTGTACCAATTTCAGTTTCTTCTTTGTGCAGTATGATCGAAGCCCAAAGGGAATTACAGAACATGAAGAAACAGTTTCTAATTAACCCTTTTATTCAGGGATGAGGGCTCAACAGGTACACAGAACTCTTTACAGCCCGTGGACTTTTTTATTGTTTGCCTTAAGGTTATGAAAGAAATTAATAAAAGATAAGGAATAAATTTTCTACAATGGATACTAGTAATATATAAAACTATTTTGAACAATTGCTCCAAAGCCTGAATCAATTTCATTAAATTCTAGGCCCCTATTTTTTTTTAATGCTTAAACAGGTGTTATATGTCATTGAGCTAAACTCCAGGATCAGACTCAAAAGGTAGAGAAGGCATAGAAAACATGAGGCTGGGAGGCATGAGGTCCTCTTTTCAAGAAAACAAAGGAAGAAAATGAGGAGGAGGAAAAGGAGAAAGAGAAGGGTGATAGTGATTTTTATGAGTGGCCAAGCTTCTTCCTTGCAACCCTAACCAACTTCCCTGTTAAAACTTATAGCCACCCTCCAGGAAGAGGAAGGGGTGGTGGTATAAATTATATCCAGACGACCAGGCATGTTGGTGTGCGCCTGTAATCCAGCACTCAGGAGGCAGATGCAGGAGGATTGCCATGAGTTTGAGGCAGCCTGGGCTATATAGTGAGTTCAGAACCAACCTAAACTGCAGAATCAAAACAAAAAAAAGCCCACACAAACAACTGTCCCCAGTGCACCCTCGTTGGCTCCCCGTGGCATTGCACTTAAGTTCATATTATAGTTCACAGTTTAGCCTCTACAAAGACATCCACATGCCATAAAGCTTTATAATTTCTTGACTCAAAACAAGATTTTTCCCTTTCCTGCCCAAATAATCTTTTCTTAGGCAGATAATATATTTGGTAATCCACAGGAATTTTAAAAATCACAAATTTAAATTAAATATACATTTAATTTCAGACAGTATGAAAAAATATAAATGATGTGTTGATAATTTTTAGATACATGTTTTATTACGTTGAAAATGATATTTTAGATGTCTTACAGTAAAAAAATATAAAATTTTAAAGAATAAATAAAATCAGATTAAATTATAGAAATAATCTTCCTGGCTCTCATATTGCAATCAATTATGCAATATTTATTTTTTTGTTGTTTTTTGTTTGTTTGTTCTGTGTAGAGACTCGAACTGAGGCCCTTGCACTTGCCAGGCAAACACTTCACCACTCAGCTATATCCCCAGCCCCCAATTACACAACATTTAATATATATTACATGTATTATTTTGAATGAGGCATACAAGAAAACAAAAGCCTGTGAGCTCACTACCCAAAGTAGACCACTATTGTGTCTACCTATAGTGTTTCCTATCCCAGTTCCCTACAACCTCTAGAGGGACAGTTTTTCTTTTTAGGTTTTAGGTTTTTGGTTATTTTCTTTGCTTTGGTTTTGCAGTGTTTTTCTCAGGGCTTTACACATGCTAGACAAGTAGTATCCCTGAGACATAGCCCCCATCCTTTTTTAGCTCTTACCATTTATGTCTTCCTAAATACATTAATTTTACTTGTCTTTGAATTTTATCAAAGTGGCATCATACTGTATGTTGTCTCTAAAAACCTACTTTTTAAATTGAACCTTATGTTTACAAAGGTTAGGTCACAATTGGTATATGTAACTGTGATTTGTTTTCTTTGCTGTATAACATTTCATTGTATAGTCATACTTTAATTCATCTACCTATTCTTACTAGATGTATATTTGGGTTGTTTCTAATTTGGCTTCCTGCAAATATTTTCTGTGACCTAGTGGCACTAAGTGAAGAAACAAGCTAATTGCAAGGTGCAGTCCAAAAAGCAGAACGTTAAATCATGCAAATGTTCAAGTCCACAAGACAGTGACTAATTGTTTTCCAAAGTGGTTGCACAATATATATTCCAACCAACATATGACTTCAAGCAATCTTGTAAAAAACTGAAAACAGGACTAAAGATACAACATAAACATGGAAGGAATACAAAAGAATTTTACGTGGTGCTGTATCCATGCCAGGTAAACCAGGTCAAAATCTTCTTAATTCACTCACTTTCTGACCAGCCTACAGTCACAGGCAACCAAGAAAAATCCATGAGGGCTGCCTGGCCTTGAAGCTCCTCCCACCCTCTGCGTCTGCACGTGCTCTCAGGAGAGATTCTCGTAGTCCTGTCCTGGGCTCTGTTCCTTCACACAACCAGTCAACAGGACTTGAGCACCTTTCCATGCCAGACCCCCAAAATATAGCAGAGACATGATAGGCAAAGAATTTATCCCACTAAGGGGAAACAGAAGAAAGCAAGTCAAAAAAAAAGATGAGTTTGGATAGTGATTACTGTCCTTTTTTCCTGTTCATTTCTTTAAAACAAGTGAAGAGCTTGGGAAAAGAATTTGATCCAGAGAGCAAGTGCAAAAGCACTCATGCAGGAAAGGACGAGCGTGCCCAGGAGTCTAAGGAGGAAGCTGCATGGCCAAAACATCTCAAAAAGCGTGACAGAAGACACAAGGAAAATAGACAGAAGCTAGATTGTGCCAAGGGCTGTGTAGGGCAGCATGGTGCCTAAGCACAGTGGGGTTGGCTACAGAGAAGCCGAAAAAGCCAGAGAGGTCTATCCAAAGGATACAAGGGAGGGCTTAGAGACAAAGGAATGGGTAAAAGGAAAATGCAGAAAGGGCATCTTCATCAGCTGAAGCAGTCCTTTCCTGCTCACCACCTTAGGAGGATGCATTCCTGCTTATGAACCCCATGGTATATGTTCTCTATGTTCCTGGGATGCGGCCTCCAGGGTAGCTAAGGAAAGGGGAAAGAAACAACGGAAAGGCAGCCCCTTCATTCTCCCACCCCCACCCTCATCACCCCGATGGGGACCATCTCTACGTCCCCTCTTCGGGCATCCAGGAAAGAACCCGTAAGTGGGAATCCTGCTACTTCTTGTGGCGAGGTGGAAGATTTCAGTTTGTTTTCCTTTAAGGTGGAAATTTTTTATTAGTTAAGTTTACTGGTACCTTGTAGGCACACATAATGATCACATCATCACAGGGAATTTGTACCTGGACATGATATAATGTGATGCTTTTTTCTGATTCCCCTGCTTTCAACTCCTCTTCCCCTCCTTATTTACAGAACCTTTTTCTCCATTGTTTCCTTCTTTTCTCATTTTTTGCTACTTAAGAATGTGACAAATGAGCCTTAGTGTCTTCCGATGCAAAGAGGGATGGAGAGATTTGAGTATCTACTTAGACCAAGCTCTGAACACACTTCATCTCTTCTAAACCAGAGAGTGATTCCATGGGTGAGAAAACCAAGACCAGAAGCTGTTAGAAGTAACTTTCTCAACGCCACAATGCTGGAATTCTACCCGTGGTGCTGGAAGACTCCACAGAAGGCTGCCTTGGGGATGCTGAGAGCGCTACACGAATGTGTGTGAAAACATTCATCAAGCAGAAGTTTAATTTTGAGTTGCTCTTTCACAGACTTTCTACCCAGTGAGCTGTTTGTCTTTTCCCAAATGTTTCATGCACTTTAATAATGTTTTCTCTTTCCTTTTACCCAAGAATGCTTGCCCATCTTATCTGTCAAGTAATCTTTTATTTAGTTTGCAAAAACTTACTCA
Source organism: Dinomys branickii (assembly GCA_004027595.1). Lineage (NCBI taxonomy): Eukaryota > Metazoa > Chordata > Mammalia > Rodentia > Dinomyidae > Dinomys > Dinomys branickii. Next base: position 5,433 of record PVLD010022178.1, on the reverse strand, counting down.
GAAATTGCTTCATTTCAAATCTTTCTTTCCTTTGTCCAGCAAATAAGATTAACGACCATTTCTTTTTAATTCCAAAATACAGAAAATACATACAGTATTAGCTCTTATCACTGCAATGCATTAATGACACACTCTGAAACTTTGCATCTGCAAACAACTATTTTTCTTGTCCACAAATCTGAGGACTGGTCGATGTAGATGGCCTCAGCTCTAAACCACATGTGGGTTCCAGGTCTGCTTTACGTAAGTACAATAAGAGCCACTCCAGGGGAGTGAGTCCTTTCTCTTGTGAAAGGAGCTGGTAGTCAAGTGGCAAATGGCGTAGGATCAGAAACGTGAAAATTTAGGTCAATAACTCATTAAGATGCTCGTGCAGCCACTTATTCAAGATTCCTTGATGGGTGAGTTCTCATTATCAGACTCGGGGGACATTACTGTAAACAAAATCAGGGAAAGTGTTTACGAACCTGAAACTAACATTCCTATGGAGGATGCAGGGTGGGGGAAGACAAACAACCAAGCAAGATCATTCCAAAGTGCTTACGACTCTAAAGAAAATAAAAACCATGATGGTTAATCTTGCTTATCAACTTGATCAGTCTATGAAATGCCTAAGAAATAAGGGAGTCATACCCCCTGGATGTACCTACAAGTGTTTCCACAGACAGACGGGTCATGAGGGCTCTAATTGCAGTGTATCAATTCATGGACAAGCTCATAATTCAGTGGCATTTTTGAGAGGTGATAGGAACAGGAGGTGAGGGCTTGCTGGAGGGAGCGCTTCCTGGCAGCCTGACTGTGGGGCCTATCTGTGGTTTTGGCATCTTCCTCCGGGCCTTGCTCCCTCTGCTTCCTGGATGCCATGAGGTGAGCAGTGTTTCCACCGCACTCTTCCACCACGATGCTTCTGGTTTGCGACAGGCCTATGGCAATGAGGCCCGTTGACCATGAACTACCTTCCCTCTAGTAGGGTGCTTTCCTTAGCTACTTGTGCCCATAATGAGAAGCTGAGAGGAAGACAAGAGCAACAGCAGGAGGAAAGGGAAGCGCAGTTACCTTACATGGGGCAACTAGGAATGGTCTTCCTGGGAAATTCGCTTTTGGACTGACGTATGAGTAAAACAGAGCTGGCCCCATGCACCATGAGGGTCAGGAAAGAAGAGGGCAGGTCTAGGAATGCCTTCTGCTCTGCGCAAAACCAAAAAGGCTGTGTAGTCAGGATGTGTGGCCAGTATCCTAATTGCTTGGAAACTTCTTAAGACGAGGGTTTGCGGGCCTCGCCCCCAGAGTTTTATTCAGGAGGCCTGGGGTGGTCCCATGATGTGCATCTCTAACAAGTTCTGGGGTGATGCTCATGGTGCAGCCACCACATTTTTGAAACTGATACAAGCTCATACGATCAGGAGCACATGGCATCAGGTGAGGCCTCTTAGGCCATGATAAATGTTTTAGTTATTATCTCGTGTTGCTGGTTATTTTCTTGTGTGGGAAGCCCCTGGAGCCCATCAGACAAGGATGGTGATATGGCATGATCTGGAGGAGTTTGGGGATACTTTTGGTTTTTTTTTTCAGCTTTATTGAGGAATGGTTAACAAAAATTGCATCTAATTAGGTCTTACATGGACTTTAGCTTCTATATGGAGCAGGGGTCGTGGGGAAGGACAGTACGAGAAAGCAGTCAACGTGTTTGCTAAAATGAACCATCAGTTTTGTAAGGTTCCTCCTTAGGGTGACAGGACACACAGGCTGCCACCAATAAAGAGGAGAGTCAAGGTGGAGGGAAGCTTTGGGAGAGGAGAGGCTCATGCTGAATATATTTGGGGCCCTATGTAGACATCCAAATGCACCATGTTTCAAGCCTCCAAAGGTACCATGCACACTGCATTTAGTGTGAACCGTAGCCCAGCAACACAGAAGCATAAAATTACAATAGGAACAGCAGCTCCAACAATGCATAACATGTTAGCCCCGTGATGTTCTTCCTCCTCTGAGCTTACTTCCTAATGAGAGGAAGCAGACACTAAGCAAGGAAGATATTTTCGAATGGTATTCGGTGCCATAAAGAAAATAAACCTTCAATTCTGCAGGTCTGGACCACTCATGTTGTTGCTAGTCCACCCTGGCTACAAAGATAAGGCATCCTGGATGCTCATCCCTAGAACCTACTTGGTTAAACAAGGCACAGGGAATGGTAATTAGCAAGTAATGTTATTATTACCTGACACACCAAGTACAGCCATGTGCCCATGCATTAGGTCAAACAACAAGCCTCTGAGACAGATACCATGGCAAAACTGAGGCACAAAGTAGCTCAGTAACTTGCCAGACAACACACAACTAGAAAGAGGCAAAGCTGGGATTCAAGACCAGGGGTTACTGCAGAGCTGATTCTTGTACACACTTGGCTACATGGCTACATGTTATTTACTGGCAGAGTTTTCTGAAGGGGTCCACATCACCCTTCTCCCTTGCCAGGCTCCAGTATTACCAAAGAGAAAAATCTAGTCTTGCCAATGCCTGTCTTCTTTGCCAATAAGTAGCTAGAACTGTCAGAGCGTCTGTAGCATTAGCAAACCCCATGCCTGAATCTATGTGCCAGACCTTTTCCACAGAGAAAATATGGACATTTTCTTTTAATAATGCTACAGAGAAATAATGAAATGGTAACATTACAAAAACATAATTAGGTCTTCAGGAAAAAAGTCTCCACTGGAGTCCTATAAAAAGACCACAGGTGTTCGTCATTATTTTTTATTTAGCAGACAGTTTTAGCCATTGTTTGTTTTTTCCCCCATTTATTAAGTTCTGGTATTTTAAGATGATTTGTGTATAATAATAGCAATAATTTCCTGTTTGCCTGTCAGTTGTGAGCTGCTTTAATTACAGATATTCATTTTCACAAGTTAACTTGGTAAACATGCTCATTTGTTATGTCCCTTGTTCATTAAATCAGTTAGCACAGCTAGTAACTGTGTTAAGTATTTTGCCGTCGGGATTCAGCAATGCATCTTCATTGGTTTCCAACAGTTTCTCACAGAGACAGACAGAGACTCCGGAGAGTCCCTTCTTATTGGATCAAGGATGCCACATCTTCCATTTCTGAAGAGGCAGGTGCAGCAGGCCCAATAGCAATATTCATTCACCTTTTGTACCATAGCCCAAATCACTCATTCAGATGGCACTTAGGGGGCAGAGGAAAAAATGAGGTAAAGAAAGAGGGGAGCTGTCACAAGGGAGGATTGGATAGACATGTCTATGTCTAAAGCATATCCAATCACACTCCAGTCCTTAGACAGCTTCCTCATCCACCCTGGAAAGGGGAAAGTCTAGGCAACCATGATTTTATCACACAATTTTGACCTCTAGTAGCAGCTATTTATTCCAGAGGCACACGTCATGGGTCATCGCCTGTCTCACTCAACCATTTAAAAGATAGGTGTCCAAGTGGAGAGATAAAATTCAGAGAGTGGAGGTCTAGTCTCTGAGACACTACAGTCCAAGTCCAAACAAGAGCTGCTGTTCTGGACATGTAAGAAGAAATTGATGATATGGACTCCTCCGCAGTGAGGTAGCATACAACCAGAAAAGACAAACCAGAGAGAAAGAAGGTCTAAACAACTTTTCAGCTCTCAAGAACCACAGCTATTGGTTTCTTTGAGATATCTGTGTAGCTTTTCAATAAACCACTTATTTAGCTGATTGAGTGGGTCTCTGTTATTTAAACTCACTCTGATCAATAAATTTTTAATTTCATTGACTATGATGATGATAGTTCCAATAAAAATGTCACACCAAGTAAATTCCAATTTTTCTAGAAAGAAGCAGTGGATACCAACAGTAGGTCATGGTGATCAGTCATCAGACACCTATTGATTAAGTATTTCATTTAGTTTTCCTTTCGTGGGAACTATGATTATTGTAGGTATCATCAGAGTTCACTAGAGTAACAGATTTAAAATATACATATTATTTTTTTAACAACATAGGCTTACAATGACCATCTGCAGAGTCAGGTATGGAAGAATGTGAAAGGGCCTGTAGGGTTGAATGATTCTGGCAAAGGTAGAAGATCTGGAGCTCACTGTACAGTCCATATCAGGAAGCCAAAAGGTCTACACTGGAAGGCTGAGGAGTCTGAGCTGGAAGTCTGGAGACAGACATGCAAAGGCAATGGTGAGCTTCCTCTGAAGAAGCAGAAGTGAGACTTCCTCCTTTCCCTTTTTATTCCATTCAGGCTACAGCCCTGTTGGTGGGTACCACTCACACCCAGGGTGTGTCTTCCCTCTTCAGAGAGTCCATCATTCAGTGATACTTAGAACTATGCTGAGCAAATCAGCTGGGCATTTGTTACTCAAATTGACACAACAGTTAACTATCACATTGCTCACGTGTCAAATCAAGACTAAGGAAAGTAAAAGGTAAGAGGTTGCCAGAAGCTAATTTATAGCACTCAAAAGGAAGTAATTCAACAGAGGTATGAGTCAAGATAGAAAACTTGTGTCCAGTTGGTCAAAAAAAGTTCAATTCATTGCTCATGGTAGGCTCTTCGTGGGTTCTCTGCTTTGTCTCTTTTTTGCCTTGTTAACATTTCCTGAAAGGTAAGTATTCATTGATTGTGGGTGGCCAAGGTATGATGAGACCCAGGATGAGTTATAAGCCTAGGATAATTGGGAAAGATGATATCTAGTCATGTTGAATTTAAGGTGGATCATTTAAGGTAGAGGTAGCAAATGCACCATTAATTCAACAAAGTGCAAAATCCCCTACATTTATTGAATCCAAACCAATTAGTTAGGATCCTCTAATAATCACCCAAACAAGCCCTGTTATTTTCTTCATGATCCATGACACTGATCGACTTTCCTTCTTTTATAGTTTCAATTCCTTTCATAGCCCTCCATCTGCTCATTATATTCATATCTTTTGACTTCTCCCATGGTCTTAACTTATCCCTGGACTCTCACTACTTCCTTGTTTCATAAGTCCCTAGGTTGATGCTAACATTTAGAAGACAGCTCCACAAAAATGAGAAAAGGTTGAAATACTATCATGGGGGTGTGAGGTTGGTAGAAAAGGAATTTTTATAACAAAGCCCTCATAGCAGGTAGATAAAGATAGGATCCAGAGTTACAATCTCAGAAGGAAGCTGAAAAGGAATGAAAACTGTTGAAAATAGATCAAAGGAACAATAAGAGATCTCCCTTTCTCTTCTCCTTCAAGTATGAAGCTCAGAGAATTATAGGCACTCAGTGATAAGTATTTAGAGAAGGTAATGCCTATGTACTTAAGAGACTTGCTTTCATGAGCAAAAAGAATCACTTATGTCCTAGAGTTCTGTAGGTTTGACCTACCCTACATTTATTTTTTTTATTTTTATTTTTTTTTTTATTTTAGAAACATAAAAGTACAAAAACATATTGACAAACAGACACC
>PVLD010022177.1:0-29831 GCA_004027595.1 Dinomys branickii | reverse complement strand
TTTTATTTTAGAAACATAAAAGTACAAAAACATATTGACAAACAGACACCCATTATCATAGAAAATAGTACAATCACAACTAATCTATAGACAAGGTGATATGGTCTCAACAGTAGTTGTTGCTTTGTCCATTGATATCTTCGAATTGTAGATGTATGGACCCATATACAGACATGCAAATTTAGTCAGACAGTTGATCCTCTCAACAACAGAAAAAAAAAACAAAAAACAAAAAACACAAGAACCAAAAATCCAAAGACAAGAAAGAAAACAGGCATACATCAACAACAGCAACAACATGCTGATTTGTTGAATTGTACTTGCCACTATCTTATGAGGATTTTTGCAGCTGTGTTTATTAAGGAGATTGGCCCATTGTATTCTTTTTCATTTGGGTTTTTGCTTTTGGGATCAGAGTGCTGCTGGCTTTGAGCAATGAATTTGGAAGCACTCTTTACCTTTCAGTTTCATTAAAGAGTGTGAGGAATACTGGTGTTATAACCTCCTTGAATGTCTTGTAGAATTTAGCTTTAAATCCATCAGATCCTTGGCATTTCCTTAATTTTCACTGTAGGATTTATTAACACTTTGATCAATTTGATTCTTAGAGTTTTTTTTTTTCTAATAAGGTATTGCAAAAGAATTTTTCCTAATTTCTTTTTCAGTGAGTTCATTTTTGGTGTATAAAAATATATTGATTTTTACATTTTTATTTTGGATTTGTTTATCAGATCTAAAACTCTTTGAGTGGACTCTTCACGGCCTTCTAATTATAGGATCGTATTATCTGCAAACAAGGAAAAATTTAACTTCCTCTGTTCTTATTTATAACCCTTTTGTTTCTTTATCATGCCTAATTACTCTAGCTAATTTCAAAATGGCAAAACATAATCAGTGGAAGAAAACTTATTTCTAGTAACCAACCAGAAAAATAAAAATCTTTAAATTTTCTGACGAAGAATTAAAAGTAGTCATCTTAAGGGAGCTCAGTGAGTGACAGGAAACAAGATAGATAACTAAATGAAATCATGAAAATAAGGTATGAACAAAATTAGAAGTTCAACAAAAATTAGGATAAATTTTTGTTTTTGTTGTTTTAAATTCGTTTTTATTAGTACATATGTGCAATAAATAATAATTCATAATAGAGTGTTCTTATATGTATATATCACATCTTAATCCTTTTTACTTCTTTGTCTTCCCTTCTTTCTCTATCTCTAGATCACCTTCAGAAATAATTCTTTAAAAAAGAAACATACAGAATTTCTTGATCTAAAGAATACAATTACTAATCTGAAACATCTAAAAGAGAAGTTTTTAAAATGCAGATTCAGTGAACTTAAAGATTGGCCATTTAATAGTATCTACACATAGGAGAAAAAGAAAAAAAAAAGAGTGAAGAAAGCGTAAAGGCCTTTGTGGGTGCCACTAGGAAAACCGATATAAATACTCTAGGTGTCCTAGAAGAAAATGAGGGGAAGAGAAAGGAATAGAAATCCTCTTCAGAGAAATGACTAGAAACTTCTTAAATCTGGGAAGAGAAATCAATATCCAGTTTGTAAACCCAAAGTATCCCAAATATATCTAATGTAAACAGATCTACTCCAAGACACATCATAATCAAATTATGAAAAGTGAAAAACAAAGGCAGAATTTTGAAGGCAGCAAGGGAAAAGTGACTTTTCACGAACTAGGCAGCCCTCAGAAGATTGTTGGCGCAGTTTTCATCCAAAATCTTTTAGGCCAAGAATGAGTGAGATGATATATACAAAATATGTGAAGAGAAAAACTTCCAACCAAGACTACCACATCAGCAAATGTTTCTTTCAGGAATGAACAAGATACGAACACTCTTTCATGTAAACAAGATTTGAGAGAGTTTATCAACTCCAGACCTGTGTTACAAAAAGTATATAAAGTGATTCTTTCTATCTGAAAGAACTCTAGGATGCTATTTACCAATATAAAAATGTACAAAAATATAAAAAAATCACTGGCAAAGACAAGTATGCAGTCAAATTAAAAAATTCTTATACTGGAATGCTATCAAATGTCTTTCTACTTTAGTATAAATTTAAAGGACAAATATATAAACTAACCATTAGTACAATAATTGGTTAACTTATACACAATATAAAAAGATATAAATATGATATCCATAACATATGTAAAGAGAAGTAACAGTTTAGAGATTTTATGTGCAAAGTTATTATAAGTGAAAATAACTGTTGTAATTATAAGATATTTTATGTAAGTTTTATGGCAAATAAAATACCTGTAGTAGTTAAAAAATTATAAAAGAAGAATTAGAATATATCGTCACAAAAATTATGAAATTGCTAAAGATAAGAGAAGAAAAGAACAGAGGAACTATGAAACAGCTAAACACATATCAACTCATAAAATGTCAATTATAAGTCCTCAATTATCAATAATTACAATAAATGGAAATGAATTAAATTCCTTAATCCAAAGACATAAAGAGGTTTCATGGATAGAGAATAATATCCAACAATCTACTGTTATTAAGAGAGTCACGGTGGCTTTAAGGCCAAAAGCAAAGGCTTGGAAAAAGATATCCCATGCAAAGAGTAAACAAAAGAGAGAAAGGTGATTATTCTGACATGAGATAAAAATAAATTTAGTAAAAACAAATAATGTTATTATTTAATGATGCATGGATCAGTTCTTTAAGATAATATAACAAATATAAATATACATGCACATAACATCAGAGTCTTTGAGTATATGGATAAAATGTTAACAGATCTAATGGGAGAGGTGGGTAGCAGTGTGATGAGAGTTGGGAGCCTAAGTACCTCACTCTCAGAGATGGACACATACATCACTGAGATAAAGAATCAGTAAGGAAACACTGGGCTAAAACTACACATTGGACCAAATGAGCTCCAGAGACATTCTACCCAGTGGATGCAAGCGTATATATTCTCAAGCACATATGAAACATTCTGCACAATAAATTATACTTTAGAGTACAAAACAAATCTTAATTTAAAAAGATAGAAATCACATCAAGTATCTTTTTCAACTGCAAAGTTAGCAAAAATTAAATGAATAACGAGGAAAATAGAAAAAATTCAGAAATATATGAAAATTACGTAACACATTCTTGAAAAATCAATGTAGCAAAGAGTAAATCAAAAAGGAAATTTAAAAAATCCTGAAAAAACAAAAGCAAAACCACAAAATAATAAAATTTATGGGATGGATCAAAAGTAGCTCTAAGAAAGAAGTTTATAGTAATAAGTATATTGAAAAATTCTCAAACAGATAACAACTTTACAATTAAAGAATGTAGAAAAAGGGCAAAAGAAAGCTAAAATTAGCAGAAGTGAACAAATAAAGATTAGAAAATAAATAAATAAATTAGAGGCTAGATGGACTTTAAAAAAGAAAATTATAGGCCACTGTTCCTAATAAACATAGATATAAAAGTCTTCAACAAAATAACTGTAAAACCTTCTTTCTCCCCCAAGGCAGGCTAGAAAAACTAAAACTCTTATTTGGGTGGGTTGTAATTACTACAATTCATCTCTCCTAAAGTTGGCCGTGAAATCTAGAAGTAGTACCCTAACTTTCCCTTCCTGTCTGAGTTAGAGCTTGGCACGAAGACATTCTCTAATATACCTTATCTGATAAGCCTCCCATTTCACACTGAGGCCTCTTTCACATCTGAGCGGAAGGAATACGACACAGAACAGATCTTCTTAAGTTTTCCTCTTACAGTCTGTTACTTTTGATTATATTTTTGTCCAATTGCATGGTTGTCCATTCTTTTTCAAATCCAAGCACAAAAATAGTATCAGTCAGTGCTTACTAGAGAAACACATCTAACATGAGATTGGCTTACAAAGGCCACCCTCAGAGTCAGGTGTGGAAGAGTAGAAAGGGTCTGTCTGCATACTGGAGATCCGAAGCATCCAGTCAAAGGCCTGGAGTCTCAGTGGTGTCCTTTGTGAATCTGTCTCAGGAGGCCAAAGGCTCTGGAATGGAAGGGTGAAGGGTCTATCCTGGAAGGCTGGAGTTTGCTCTGGAAGCCAAGAGATGACATTCAAAGTGACAGTGAAGACTGACACTCCTCCAAAGGGAGAGAAGCAAACCTTCCTTCTTTGTTTCTCTTTTCTACTATTCAGGCAGCAAGCCCATTAGTTGCTGTCACTGACGCCCAGCAAATCTTAGCAAATGTTCAGTAAATCCCATCAGCCACACCTGAAACTATGCTGAGCCAGTTTAGTTGAGTGTTTCTTATTCAAGTTGACACAGTCAAGTGTCACACCCTGAGTCATGGGGTCATTGTTTCTGAAGGCTATGATCTCATTTAAAACTTTGATTAAATAAATATTTATGCTTCGCTCTTGTTAACCTGTCGTTTGCTAGGAGTGTCTCCCCTCACCCTTATGATAGATAAGAAAAATATCACACTTTTCTGTTTCTACAGAGATATGAACCAATTTTTGCTTCTCATTTGGAACTCCTTGAACACTGAATGTGGGGAGCTGTGGAAATGTGCAGCTAAAATACCAGTAATTTTAGTCTATGAAATAATGTGAAAATAAATAAATAATGTGAATAAAAATACCAGATTTTATTATGCACCAAAATAGTGGAGACATACACACAGTGTGAAACTCAAAGGAAGGATATATAGTTGAGGCTTAAACAGCATTTTGAACTACATAAAAAAATAGGGATTTGAGGCTGTGAGGAGATGGATGACAAAAACCGATGGCAGGCTAAGGAAAGGAAAGAAAAGACAAACAGGTTGTCTTATTGTGCATATAGACTCTTCCAAGAAATGGTCATTGGAAAACCAACTGTGAAAATCTCTCTCTGGACCGGGGGTTAGATCCCAAATCTCTTCCTGTGAAAAGGCATTTCTTAGGTAGGGGAATATGAGATAGAAAAGTCTTTGCCTACCTCTGCTGTTTACCAGTGGGGACACACATTTCTTTTTATAGTAAAAACAGCTCTTAGAACCATTTCTAAGTCTGCAGCAGCTGAGTTTCTCCTTGGAGACATGAGGTGGAACACTTTCATTAGTGGGGAGACCCACAAGATGAGCAGTCACTTAAGGCACTTTGAATAACTAATTAACAAAATAGGGCTGGGGATATAGCTCAGTGGAATAAGCACTTGCCTGGTAGTGCAAGGTCCTGAGTTCAGTCCCTGGTACCACCACAAAAACCAACCAAAAATACCAAACTATTCAAGTGCTACAAAAACACAGATAAGAATAAAAATTTACTCCACACCCTAAATTTAAATATGGATTAGCCTCAGATTTCTTTTAGTACTTATGTAAAATAAAGATTTCTGCCTTCTAAGGAACTGGGCTGCAGAGAAGACTCCTCAGGATTACCCGGAATGTTTATAAAACAGTTTCCTAGAACTCACCTCAAATCTAACAAGCTCAATTACTGAAGTAAGAAGGACCCTCATGGAAAAGCGTAGCAGAAGCCCTTACTAAGAGGCTATCACTCTGTCCAAGTTTGGGATTCATTAGCTATAAGGTAGGGCTGTTCAGACAGTTTTTGCTGCTCACCCTAAAATTTACTTAAAAATTTAAAAGGTATATCTCTAATATATGTATATACATTTCTTATAAATTTATCTATTTGTAAATAAATATTTTACTTTTGTTTACTTTTAAGTTGTCTATTTAATACCTTTGAGGCATAGTTAATTTTCCTTTGTTTATGTTTTTGTTTTTGTATTGTGGATCTTTGTTCTTAGAACACACTTCAGCCTGTTTTATGAGGGCAAAGAGTATGTCTGTGTTATTCACTCTTATACGCACAGAAGCACAGTGTTAGCCCACAGTAAGCACCCAGTAAAATACTGGTTTGAATTTAACTTGAAACACTTCCTTAAAAAAGAGATGTAGCTCGTCCTGTGGAACAGGGCTGGCTAATGTTACCGTTGCCTGTTGCTTGTTCAAACTGCTTCATATTTCCATGGAAACATCACCAACAGTTCCTGTGTCTCTACCTGTCAGGGTCAGGTGCCCAAAGGGAGTTTAAAATCTTATTTCCTGATCCCCAGCTGGTTTTCTCCAACAGTGGCAGGGCTCCTGCTGCAAGAGAAAGGACCCTCATGGGAAGGAGCGGCAGGAGCCATCACTAAGAGTTTTTTTGCTCTGGACGAGGAGGAGAAGAGAGTGGAACAATTTCATCCATGGAACAGTACTATCCCTCAGGGGGCATGATTCAAGGGGGAAGCTGCCTTGGGGAGGGAGTCAAGAGAACAAACCCACTTCATTCTCCTGGGGGCCTTTTCACTGAGTTCCAGGGATTGCTAATACCAATTATGCCATCACTACTTAATAGCCTTTGAAAACAGGGATTGTTAGCTTTGGAAAAAACCCAGTCAGTTTCTTTATCTACCCCTGATGGAAGAGACCAACCACAAAACGAAGACTGAAAGATGCAGAACTTTCCCATGGTTATGCAACACTTTCAGGTTTGCGAGGTAGATGGTGTGTATGTTTTAACTAAATTATAAAATCGTGGGACATTGTAGTTGGAGAGATCAAGATGGTGAACCCCAGTCTGCATCACTGGCGCAGATGTTATAAAAAAACTCGAATTAATTTGCTCAGGCGCAGCCGTTAGGTTCTTTTTGATAAATGCCAGTAGTTCCCCAGGATTAGAATTTGTGAGAGGTGTAGGTTCTCTGCTCACAACTTCCTACTAGAGTATGAACAAAGCCAGTTTCAGACCCAGTTCGGCCACACAGAGTGACATTTACATAGTAGCAGGCAGCCCCTCAGATGATTAGCTCTGCTTTTTGATGTCCTCTGATCAAAATGATCAGATCCATGAGAGAAAAATATGACAATATCCTGGAAGTTAAAGTTAATTAGCATTATTTTAAAAGTAGTTTATTTTCTACCCTTTTATTTGCAACTCTTTATTTTTATTGAAAAAAACAAAAAATGCATATATTAAGTATAGGCCATGGTGTTTTGAAATATGTATACATTGTGAAGTGACTAAATAAAGCTAATTAGCATGTATATTACCTTATATGCTTGTTATTTTTTATAGTGAGAATACTTAAATTTACTTTTTAGCAATGAATGTAATACATCACATTCTATTAGCTTTAGACACTATGCTGTGCAATCCATCTTTTGAACTTTTACTCCTGTTCAATTGAAATTTATGTCCTTTGACCAGCATCTCCTCCAATTACCCTCTTCTGTAGACATTGGTAACCTCTATTCTACTCTCTGCATCTACCAATTTGCCTTTTGAAGATTCCACATATGAGGGAGATCATGTGTTTTGCTTTCTGTACATGGCTTAATCCACTTAGCACAGTATGCTCCAGGTTTATTCATGTTGTCATAGAAGACAGATTTTCTGCTTTGAAGGTTGAATGATATTTCACTGTGTGTATGCATACACACGTTCTTTTTTCATTCATGTGGGACAGGCTCAGCTTGATTCAATCTCTTGGCTAATGTGAATAGAACTGCAGTGAGCATTGGAATGCAGACATCTCTCAGCCTACTGAGTTTACTGGATCATATGGTAGTCCCATTTTTAACTTGGGAAGGAACTTCCACACTGTTTTCCATAACAGCTTTACTAATTTACATCTCTGCACCAGCACACAAGATTTCCTTTTCCTTCACATCCAGGCCAGCACTTCTGACTTTTTTATTTTAAAGAGAAAAAACAATAGAAACAATGACACAAAATTTCAAAACAAGATAGAAGGAGAGTAACAATGGTTAGTACAATGCTTATTGTTATCTTCAAAGCAGTTGCTCAGATTACAAGTACAGGCATGAAAAAGTGATCAAACCATATAAGCACAAAACTTTCTTCTCAATGCATTAATAGAAGTTAGTAGTATAGCTATTTTAACTATCATATACACATATAATTTCATATATATATATATAATTTCCTTTCCCCTTTCCTTCTTTTATCCTTTCTCCCACCCGTTTCTCTTTCCTTTTGAACAGTTTCTTCTCATTTCCCAATATCTATTGTACATTTTAGATCTTAATTACTCTTTCAACTTCTTGCACCAGGGAGACAATATGATGTTTATAATGCAAGACTGATTTATTTCATTTATGAGTACAGACTCAAGTTGCATCCATTTACCTACAAAAGTCTCAAGGTTATCCTTCTTTATTGCTGAGTAGTACTTCATTGTATAAAAAGACTAGATCTTTTTTATTCATTCCTAATTTTATGGGTATTTGGATTGTTTTCTAAGAGTTATCTATTACAAATTGTGCTGCTATTAACATAAGTGCACATATATCACTGTGATACGATGTTTTTAATTCTAGGAAAATGCCCAAAAGGGGAATAGCTAGTTTGATGGGATGGGCCCTCTACTACTAATTTTCTAGGAATATTCACACTGATTTCCATAGTTAGTACACCAGGCTGCATGCCTACAAACAGTGGAGAAGGGTTCCTTTGGCCCCATAGCCCCTCCAGCATTTGTTATTGGCTGATTTCTTGGTGACAGCCATTCTTTCTGGGATGAGATGTTGTTTCAGTTTGAATCTCTCAAATGACCGGTGATGTTGAACAGTTTTTCATGTATTTATTTGCCATTTGCATTTCTTCATCTGAGAAGTGTGTATTCATATCAGATGCCCATTTGTGGATTGGATCTTTAAATTTGGGGGGTCAATTGTTTTCAGTTCTTTATATGTTCTCAATATAAATCCTTGTCTGAGGAGTTGGCTAAAATTTTTTCCCACTCTGTGGGTTGTCTCTTTACTTTTTTGGTGATTTCTTTTGAGGCACAAAAGCTTTTGAATAAGAGATCCCAGTTGTTGAATCTTTGTAGTGTTTCCCATGAAGTTTGGGCTTTGTTCATGAAGTCTTTGTCTATGCCTATGTCTTTGAGAATTCAATCTACTTTCTCTTTCAGTAGATTCAATGTTTCTGTTTTAATATTTAGATCTTTGACCCATTTTGACTTAAGTTTAGTGAATGGTGATAGACATGGGTCTAGTTTTAATCTTAAGCATGTAGACAGTCAGTTTTTCCAACACCATCTATTAAAGCGGTTATGTTTCTTCCAATGAACATGCTTGGCCCCTTTGTGAAAGATAAGTGTGTGTGAATGTGTTTGTGTCCACATCTTCTAATCAGTTCCACTGGTCTTCACTTTTCTTCTAATACCAGGCTGATTTCATCACAGTAGCTTTGTGGTATAACTTCAGTTCAAGGAATGCAAGGCCCCCTCTTGCCTTGTCTTTGTTGCCCAGGATTGCCCTTGCTCTTCTAGGTTTCCTCTGGTTCCAGATGAATTTTAGGAATGGTTTTTCTAGATCTGTAAGGCATGCTAATGGTGTTTTGATTGAGATCGCAATGAATCTGTTTAACAATTTTGGGAGTATGACCATTTTCACTATGTTGGTTCCTCCTGTGCATGAATGAGGATATCCTTCCATTTCCTGATATCTTCTTCAATCTCCTTTTCAGAGTACTGTAATGTTCAGTGTACAGATCTTTACTTCCTTTGCAAGATTGACTCTTAGATATTTTAGGTTTTTGGATGCTATTGTGAAAGGTATGTTTTCCCTAATTTTTCTCTCATTGTGTTTGTTGTTTCTGTACAGGAATGTATTGATTTTTGAGTGTTGACTTTGTATCCAGCTACACAGTTGAATTTGGTTATTATGTCTAGAAGTATTTTGGTGGAGTTTTTGGGGTCTTTTATGTACAGTATCATGTAATATGTGAGTAAAGATAATTTAATTTCTTCCTTTGCTACCCTTATTACTTTTATTACTTTCTCTTGTCAGTTGTTCTGGGTAATGTTTCCAGAATTATATTGAATAGCAGTGGTAATAGTAGACATCCTTCTCTTGTTTCTGATTTTAGAGTGAAAACTTTCAGTTTTTGTCCATTAATATGATATTGACTGTTGTTTTGTCATAGATGACCTTTATTAGATTGAGATAAAAACTATTTATTCCAGTTTTCTGTAAGGTTTTTATCATGAACGAGTCAAAAGCTTTTTCTCCATCTATTGAGATGATCATGTGATTTTTGTCTTTGGCTCTTTTGGTATGCTGTATCACATTAATTGATTTGTGTATATTAAAGCATCCCTGAATTCCTGTGATGAATTCCACTTGGTCCTGATGTATCATCTTCTTGATGATTTGCTGCATTCTGTTTACTAGTATTTGATTGAGAATTTTTGCATCTATGTTCATTAGGGAGATTGACCTGCAGTTCTCTTTTATGGTTGGTTCTTTCTCTGGTTTTGGTATCAGGGTAATACTTGCCTCTAGGAATGAGTTAGAGAATATTGTTTCCTTTTCAATTTCCTTAAAGAGTTTGAAGAGTGTTGGCGTTAAATCTTCTCTAGATTCTTGTAGAATTCAGCAGTAACTCCATCAAGACCTGAGCTTTTCTTTGTTGGTAAGTTTTTTAAAATTACATTTTCAATCTTATTAACTGATATTGGGTTCAAAATTTTTATATCTTCTTGATTCATTTTTGGTCATTCATACATATCTAGGAATCTGTCCACATCTTCTGTTTTCCATCCTACTAGAGTAAAGGCTTTCAAAGTTCACATTGTCTGAAAACACAATAATAGGTACCCTTTATTTTTTTTCTGGGTTCCTGTTGCATGAAAGATTTTTTTCCATCCTTTGACTTTCAGTCTATGAATTTATTTTTGAGTCAAATTTGTGTATGGTATATTGTTGAATCTTGTATCATGATCCATTCTACCAGTCTGTTTCTTTTGATTGCTGAATTGAGGCCATTTACAATGATACATACTGGAATATCTTTGTCATAATATTTTCCTGCTCTAGGTTCCCTGCTTTCCTCCTCTTTTTAATTGCTTGTCCTGTCTGGTTGTTTCTTTCTATTGTTCTTGAAATTGTAGCAATTTTGTTTCTTTCTAGAATATCCTTTAGGACTCCAGAGAGTTGGTTTGATGATCATAAATTTCTTTAATTGTTCTTTGTCACAGAAGTATCTTATTTCTCCATTAATTTTGAAAGATAATTTTTCAGGGTACATCAATCCATGCTGAAAGTTGTTTTCTTTCAGGAGAAAAATACTTCACTCCAAGTTCTTCTTGACTTCAGGGTTTGTGTTGAGAAGTTTGCCATAATTCTGATGGGCTTTCTTTTATAGGTGATCTGTTTCTTTTTTCTAACAGCTTTTAATATTCTGTTCTTGTGCTGAATTTCTGTAATCTTGATTATTATATATATTGGTGTAGTTTTACTTTGATCATGGCTGGTTGGAGTTCTATATGATTCACTTATTTGTATATCAAACTTTTTACCCATGCTTTGGAAATTTTCTGCCGTTATTTCTGTGAAAAGTTTTCTTATGACCTTTGTGTTGTCTCCAGCTTTCTCGTTGATCCCAATCATATGTTATTATGTTTTGCATCATCTTGTAGCTGTTACACTGAGTTTTCATGGTCTCTTGCACTTTTTAAGATATCTTTCTTTTCACAATAACTAGCTGCAATTCTGTCTCTAAGGTCTGATGTTCTGTCCTCTCCTTCATTCAATATGTTGAAAACACTCTCAGTGGATGTTTTAATACCTTGGATTTCTGTTTAGATCTGTATCCTGAATTCTTTTTTTTCCTGTGTTGGGCATTTTTGTTTCCATCATTTTTCTAAGATCATCTATTCTTTTATCTTTGTCTACTCTGATATCTTTGATTTTGAGCATTCTTTCTTCTTGTACCTGAGAGATTAATTTCTATACATAGCCTTTTCCCCTTGTTTTTTTCACTTCTGTTGCTATCATTTCAAAAATTTCCAGTGTTTGACTTCCAATTTCATTAATCTCATTGTGTTCTGGGCTTGTTCTGGATGTGCTGGGGGCCTGGAGTTGCATTTTGCTTCTGTATCTTGTCACTTTCTATTTCCTCTTTTTATTTTATTTTGCTTTCTATGTTGATCCTTGCCAATTTCTTATGATAGTTTTATCACTAGTATAATGCTTTATTACCTCCCAAGGGCAGGTCTGTTCTTCAGGGATGCCCTGGATGTAGGTGATTCTTTTTAGCTATCCTAAGAACCTATCTTTCCAGTATGTAAATGATACAAAGTTATTATTTGGTTTAGCACCCAACCCTTTGGTATTGGGCTGTGGTGGTGATTATGACCCTGTACAATCACAGTGTTATCATACAAGGGAGAAAAACTTATCATAACATGCATGACATCTTGGATAAATTCATACAGTTAGTAATAACAATAGTTCCAAGTACAGTTTAACTACTAACAATCTGTGGTAACCATTAACCTGCTACCTCCAACCACATGAGCAAACTCTAAAGCTATATAAAAAAAGTCACACATATACCACATACTTGTATGCAGTGATTTCCCTGTTAGTTGAGTAATTTTACAATTTTATGAGGGGTGGCTTAAGATGGGAATGGGGCAGGATAAAGTGATGAGTGAAATCAAATACAGTACAGTCAAGGCTGGAAGTCAAAGGATGATCACCCAAATTTTGGGACACCGGAGAAAATGGGAGGGGAGAATGAAATAGAATGTGAAGGAGTAATCAGAAAGGGAAGAGAAAATATTTACTCACTTGAAAGTTTAAATTCTAAAAGTAGTTGAGGAAAGAGAGAAAGAGGACCAGTAGAAGAAAATGAAAAATACAGGTAAGAAACCTACATAGTTAAAAAAAAGAAGGAAAAATTGGGAGAATGGAAAAGGGAGAAAAGAAAAGAAAAAAGCCCAAGAAAGAGAGAAAAGAAAAAAACCCAAAAACAAAAATAACCACAAAATACAAAACAAGATGACTTTCAACCAGATAGGAAAGGGATAGCCGATCAGACAAGCAAGGTAGAATAAAAGAAGCAAAACATCTCTATTCTTTACAGTTCTGTGATAGTGTTTATGTCATATCTCAGAAATGTGCTGTGCACTTGAGCCAGGTTTTCCATGGGGATTTTGCTGGGTGTGGATCTGATTTTGGCTTCTGGATGTGGATGCTGGGATTGGTCTTCTGTTGGCGTTCTCCAGAGCCTAATTGCTGGCTCCTCGCTGCTGCTTCAGACACATCCATGTACTGGTCTCGCTGATTATTCTGTGCACCTGGGACTGGCTGTCCTGGGTCTGGTGAGTTCAGGTCACTCTTTTTTCTTTTTGATAATAGCCATCTGACAGGTACAAGTGTAGTTTGAACTTGTATTTATTTAATGATTAGTGATACTGAATATTTTTTATAGACCTCTTGGGCATCTCTATTTGTAAATTATTTCCTGCTATTCATTTAACTTCCTTATATATTTTGCACATTAACCTTCCATCAGATATGCAGTTTGCAATATCCGCCCCCCCCATTCTGTAAGTTGTCTTTTAATGCTGTTGTTCCCTTGTTTGTTCTTGGCATAATCCAATTTGTCTCTTTTTGCTGTTGTTACCTGTACTATTGGAGTCGTATCACAAAAAATCATTACTCAGGCAAGTGTTATAGTGTTTTCTTTCTGTATTTTGTTCCAGTAGTTTTATAATCGCAGATCTTATGTTTAAGCCTCTAATATATTTTGAGCTGATTTTCGTATATAGTATGAATAGGGATTTACTTTTACTGGTCTGCATATAGTTTCACTCCTCTGTGGATAACCTGTTGTACCACCATCATTTTTTGAGAAATCTCTTTCAATATTATATATTCTTGGCATCTTTATATATAAAATCAATTGACTATATATGTTTGGATTTAGCTAAATTTATAGTTTGATACAGATAACAAGAATCTCCTGAATCAGTAGTTGTTCTGTTTGGAATCAAGCAAGGGGTACATCCCAAAAGGTAGAGACTACTGCCCTTGCTAGACTATTTTTAAAATGTATTTGTGCAAGAGCAGAAACAGTTTTTACAGCAGTTTTAACCAAGGCACAAATTTTGAAGGCCATTTATTTCATTAATGAGAATCATTTCTAATGTTCTTCATGCTTGTTGTCATGGTCTGGGGCTGAATAAGCGTGGTTGCGGGAGCAGCCCTGGAGCACAGCTTTTCTTTCAAACGTGAGTCACCACTTGTGGAGCAGCGCTCTTAGGATAATGGACCACTCCGGGAATGTATATTGGAATCAGTGTGCAGTCAATGCCCAGATATTTAATTATAGAACAGGATTATAGTATCCAGGATTTCTTAAAGAATAAAGTTTATAAGTACAACCTGCATAGTAGGAGCGTTTTGGTGCTACTTTCTTTCATAGTTGTGCAAGGTGAATTTAAGGAAGACTATCAATAGCAAAGGAATAAGTGCAATAAATTTTTACTCAGTCTAATAAGAAAGTGTCAAGAGTGGGGCAGAATATTCCTAACATATACCAGAAATTGTGATATTTGTCTAACTTTTGCCCCTCAGAAAAATTTCTTCATGGACAGAAGTTCTTTTGAGAAGCTTTCATCTTCTTTCAAATCCTAGCTCCAAATATTCTTCCAAGTCAATTTTCTCCCTTCTTTACCCCACCCCTGCACCCATCTCCCTCCCTCCCTCCCTCCCTCTGTCACACACACACACACACACACACACACACACACACTCCACTATTTTCTTTTGTCTCTTACTCTCCCTTTCCCTTATAAATTTAGGCTTTTCTTCTAGTTTCTCATCATTTTTACAATGAAGATGAAGCACAGAAATGAAAAGTGGGCATCAAGTTTGAAAGAAATGAAGAGATGATGTCAAAAGAGTTAGAGGAATGGTATAGAATGTGAATATTCATCAATTTTTAAACATATAATTTACTCAAACCTTAAGAGTTTATGAGAGAGCATATCTCTTGGTATCGGTCATTCATTTCTGATTTCTTATCTCTCTTAGTCAGTCTCCCTTCCTATTACTACATATTATCCCACTACAATGAAGAACTCATTTTTACATTTTAGAGTTACCATGCAATAAAATACATGGCAATGGAATTGAGTGGGAAAGAAGGAATGCAGAGTCAACAGTCTAAGCAGGTTTATTCCTAAACCTGAAAGGGACCTCTCTGTGTGAGCAGAACATAGAAGATGTCTCTTACAGGCTAAGAGGCTTTTTATAATATTTTTGGTGGGCTTTTGAGGGACTGGGTTGGAGAAATGGCAGGCTTATGGCTTGCTGACCTTTCCTCTGTGTCCTCTATGGTCTAAATAAAAGGAAATTTATGTTTCTCTAAGGTAGGCTCGCTTGAACTGGTGGTGTCCCTGTCCAGACTTTGTCAGGGATTATAAACTTCAGCCACTACTAGAATTACTATTTTGGGGGTCTTGGAAATTATTACAATAAAATATAATATCAACTCTACCCTGTAATCTTTAAATACACAGAAAATCATGAATAGAGTAACAGGGGACCTGTCACTGTGTAAATATCCTCCTCAGTGAAAGCTGACTTCAGCCCGTCTTACAACCTGAGTCAGGTGAGTTGGTCTGGTAATAACTGGAATAGAGCAATAAGTGATGGAGAAAGTCTTGTCTCATTCTACTCGGTCATTGCTCTGTTAAAGAAGAGTGACTTACAAAGGTGACCCGCTAAAGCTTTCCTAAGATTTAACCAGCTGGGTAGTGGTAGAACCAGGATAAGAACCTCTCTTTTCATGATTCTATTTTGCCAGATTTTGGCTGGCAGAAATGCTTATTAACAAGGATGTAAAAATTCAAAAGTGAAATAATATTTTTACTCATACACAGACTTGAGCTCTGGGTAATTGGTAAATTTTGAACAAAAAGAAATAAAGAAAGACTACATCCTCATGCAGCACAACGCAGGATGACACTTTCTCCAGTTTGCTCAAAACAAATAAAGGAACTGAAGTGTAACTCCTAGGCCTTTGTTAAGGTGTCCAGTCATGATGGGATGAAACTTCCTGTGGCCTGCTGTGACCAAACTGGCCATTGCCCAGAGCCTCAAGATTTTTTCAAAATGAGGGACAAAGAGACGGGGAGAGTGGGGCGGGAGGGAGGAAGAAAGGGAGAGAGGGGAGGAAGAGGATGAAAAAGAATTCAGAGTCGTGATGTATACGTGTTAATACCCCAAGAGGATAATTATGAACTATAAACGTACTAATGCAAAATAAAAATTGAGAAAAAATAAAATTTCTCTGTTGCAGGAGAAAACATTCAAAACAGAAGCTTCATTCAATTGCATCAAAAGTCACATAAATTGGTTTGACTAACTTTAGAAGAAAGAATAAGTCTGGGGCTAGACATGTATTTCAGTGGCACAGGACCTGCCTGGCAAGCACAAGGTCCTGGATTCAATTCCCAGTTTAAAAAATCTGCTTATTTCTAAAAAAAAAAAAAAAAAAAAAAAAAAAAAAAAAAAAAAAAAAAAAAAAAAAAAAAAAAAAAAAAAAAAAAAAAAAAAAAAAAAAGAAAAAAAAGAAAACAAAAGAGAAGAAAAGAAAAAATAAGAGAATCTACTTTAAAGAGAGGAGCAGGCAGAGTTAAAGAAAAATTATTCTAGGAAGACTAAAGAAATATTAAACCAAAACTTGATACTGAGGAATCTTTGAAGTAAAAGCATTCACTGAGCATGCTAGGTGGAAAAAGGACCAAGTCCTGGGACACGTTTCTGCAACTTCTGGCAGCAAGGAAGGCTAGGAAACACTTAAAAAAATATCTGCTGAGTCTGACACTCAGTGTATTGCCTATGAGACCTAGCTGAATTTCTGTAAGACCCTAATCTCGTTTATCTTTGAGACAGGCTGCCTGAAGCCTAGAGATTTCTCTTCAGGTGAGCAAGCCAGACTGGTTGGTTCCATGGTGGTTGGCAGAGTGACCACCAGGTAACCTCTGACTTCATTATAATTTCCATATTAGGTGACACACCTCCCAGCTGCCAGTACAGGAAACACTAGACCGAAGTAGAAAGCAAAAGGAGTGGTATCTGAATTCCAGAAAATCACCACCTATTCCAGGAAAAACATGAATGTTCTTTTCCTCCATCAGCTTACCCCTCCCTCTCAGTTCTTCCATCATGCATCTATGACTCATTCTTCCCCAACGGATGAGAGGCTGATTTGGGAGCCTGAACTCCCATTTCTTCATTCTCTGGCTGGCTGGTAAACTTCATTGTTGGTGCTCAACTTTAATTTCACATTTTGACTTCAAAACATTAAATGGAAAAATTTCCCTTTTGGAAGTTGTTGGGATGGGGGTAGCAGTCAACCATTTGTGGATAAGAGAAATACAAGCAACATTTTAATTTTTTAAAATAAAGATTTGTGAAGGGAAAGTATAAAAGTAGTTCACACTGAATGCATATTGGCTATGCAGGGAAGATGGGTAGGAGAACAGAAAGCCAGGAAGGTTTGGAATAAGATGGTTCCTACAAAGAAGTAATTGCTGCCTTTGGATGGGCTGGAGTTGTGGGCAGGAGGCACTAGCTACAAAGAAGTGATTCTGGGCTTTGAGGTAAGTTTTTAATACATTTCAGAATGTGGATGGTTGTGAGATGACCCCCTCATCTTTCCTTCTCTCCAGACAGGAAAGACTTCAAGACTGTTGCAATAGGAGAGGAGGCTTCTGCAGCAAAGAAAGAATTTAACTCAGCTCCACTAAAACAAAAGGCAAGAGGTTTGTCTATGCTGAGGTGAGCTACCAGAAAAATTCTGGCGGACTTTAGAGTGGAAACTGGTCAGTGAGATACGGTCATCTATGTTTGCTTGTCTAAATTAAGCTTCTACCTTTTCATAGAGACTGGGAGATATTTTTGATTATATTTCAAAGTACTAACTCCTAGGTCCTCAAGAAAGATTCCTGGGGTTGGATAGGGTGTACATCTCAAAGAGGGCAGAGAATTTATAGCAAGTCTTCTGAGGAAAAACTAAAGAAGGGTAGGCCAGAGGCCTGTAGTCAGACAGTAATCCACCTAAAGTTTAACTGAACTCAGAGGAGTGTTAGGCTTTCTTAGTCAGCAGTTTGAGACCTAGAAGGAGGTAGGTGGAGGTGTGCCAGTGGAGATAAGCTAGGTGTAATGGGACAGGTCCTTGTCCAAGATTTTCCCTCTGTAGGGCAGCCTTGCATGCCTGAAGTCCACTGAAGGTGCTTAATTCTTTGGTAAAGATATGCTGTCTGCACATAGTCTGCTTTTAAAATGAATAACCCAATAAATGAAGCCAAGGCAAGATGGAGAAAGGGCACCACAAAACTGACCACTGCAGGAGAAATGGAAGGGGACATGTTTGAAAAAGGCAAAGGAAGGTGGTTTCCTTTTTTCAAATATTTTTGAAGCATTATCTTAGAATTTACCATTGTTACTAGTGTCCACAAAAGCCTATCTGCTAGGAGGCTGTGTCTTCCAGCTGTAGGTTTTGGAAGGTGGTTGGAGAACAAGGACACCGACCCTGCTAACCTTCTAACGCTGCCTGGGGAGGTTGCAAGAATGTCACAGAGCAGGTAATATTGAGTTAGGCCATGAAGGACAAGGAAGAGTTTGCCAGGTGGAGAAAAACAGATGCTCTAAAGACAGTTCTTGAGCTGAGAGTGAACAAGGGCTTTAACTTCATCAGTGGATTAATCCATTGATGGACTCGTAGTTTGACAGCATTTTTGGGAGGTGATGGAAGTTTAGAGGTGGAGTCAGTGGACAGGAGTGGGTCATAGGGGATGCCTTTGGAGACATTTCTTGAATGAGTGCCTCTCCATCTCCATCTCCATCTTCATCTCCATCTCTGTCTTTTTCTCTTTCCTCTCTCTCTTTTCTGGGTGCCATAAGGTAAGAAGTTTTCTTCTGTCATGCCCTTCTGTCATGATGTACTGCTTTGTTACAGACCCAGAAATAACAGAGCTAAGTGATAATAGGCTGAAGCCTGAGTCAAGGTAAACCCTTCTTCAAGTCATTTCTGTCAGTTATTTTGTCATAGTAACAAACAGCTAATACGGCCTTCAACTTAGAGAATCTAGAATACTCTGCACACATGCATGCATATCCAGCATACACATCCTCTTCTTGATATATCTCCTTTACATTCACCCTTGGACCCACAGGCTGTCACACAATGCTTAGTGGCTATCAATAGAGTCATTGGCTGCCCCCAAATTATCTCTGGTTCCTGAGCCTATTTCTTAACAGATTCAAAGGGTTGAGTTTCACTTCTTGTGCAGAAGGAACACATGGCTTGTTTGTTCTGAGACTTGATGTCTGTAAGTGATCCTTTTCAGGGCAACTGTACTGCTCAACCCTAGGGGCATCTACTGTCCCCGTGAAGGTGCAGTGTATTTAGAGTACAACATAAACAGTGCCCCCTGGAATTGTTCAAGGTCAAGAGTGCAGACCCTCTTTCCCTTTTAAAAGGCCATTTCAATCTATCCTTTCTCTTGGTCAGTGAGTATGTTTCCTCTGAGTCAGGAATGTATGGAGTGGAGGCTTGTGCTGTTCTAGTTTTCTTGACCCGTGAGGTAATTATTCTTCCTGAACCCCAGAGAGACTGTGAAAACTTTCCCAGAGGCTACATTGGGCAGGATTCAAAGAAAAGTCACTCTCAGCTCAAGAACTGTCTTTAGAGCATCTGTTTTTCTCCACCTGGCAAACTCTTCCTTGTCCTTCATGGCCTAACTCAATATTACCTGCTCTGTGACATTCTTGCAACCTCCCCAGGCAGCGTTAGAAGGTTAGCAGGGTTGGTGTCCTTTTTCTGTTCCTCCTTAGTGTACTGCTCATTCTCTGCACTAGGAATGATCTTTTCCTCCTTCTCCTCTTCCATCTTCTTCTTTCTCTTCCTCTTCCAGTCCATGGTACTTTGCTACAGCAGGCTGAGAACAGTTGAAGGTCCTTTGACCTATCTTGGGCAGTGCCACAAGAGGAAAGAGAAGGTGGCATGGGTCAGCAAAATGGGGTTGGAAACTTCTGCAGAGTGTTCATCTGGATTTCTATCTAGGTCTGTGCTGCTGTCACTCTGCAGGATTTTTACTTCGAATATAGCTTGCCCAGAATGCTTTCCTTCCACGTTGTGGCTGCCAGTTTCAAGTGGAGTAGTGACACTGAGGATGGATGGGAAGAGTGTTGTGTGGTTCGTTCATTCATCTATTTTTTCTGTCATTCCTCAAATATGTAGTCAGTACCTACTGTTTCTTGGGCTTTAACCACACAGAGACGGTTGCAGTGTATTTGCCAGCACAAATGAGTTTATATTCTGACAGTGGAGAAGTACATAGGTGATCGCATTACAATGAGAGAAGTCTAATGATAAAGAGGTGCTTCAGCTGGAGTGGAGATAGCAGAGAATGTTCTGTACAAGCGTAGCTCCTGAGTATTATTTAGCTGAGAGAAGAATCAAAAAACAGCAAATTTAGCATAGAGGCCAATTGAGCCAAAGAGAGTTACTTTGGTTCATGTAAATTGAGAGTTTTAAGATCACATAAATCCCCCCAAGGTGTCTACAAAACAATATATAAAGCCTCACTCCAAAGGAAGCAACACTCCTGAATGAACACATTTTCACACTGGACTCTTCAGAATTACAAAACCCATTCTACTAAACCAAAGGTTGTCATTATTAGAAAGAAATGCTTTTGATGGAGTTTTGAATATCCTATTGGCACTTCAGATCTGCTGGCCATCTGTTGTGCCTGAATTTCTACAAGAACAACATTTAACCTTTGGTTAAATAGGTCTTAAATGGCACATGCTATTTGCTGTTAGCTGTGAATTAATTGCTTTGCATACTTTGTTTTGAGAATAGTTTTTTATCTGAGTCCTGTGTACTAGAAAGTGGTATCCAATGAGAATTCACCTTACTCTTTTGTGTTCTGGGAAAAGTCTGGACCCATCTCTATCCTTTTTATAACTCTCAAAAGATCTGAGGATGATTCATTTGTTTAACTGACCACATAAAAGCCCACACCCCTTCCCTTCTTTTACAAAATGAACTATCTCCCATTATAATAGCCTAAATAAAATCATCTCCTTAGTTATCTTGAGGAATCGCCATACTGATTTCCACAGTGGTTATTCTAATTTATATTCCCACTTACAATATAGAATTGTTCTTCCTCCCACCCCACCCCGGCCTCATCAGCATTTGTTACTAGATATTTTCCTGAGGATTAAAGACATCATATTACAGTGATATATGCACATTCATGTTTACAGCAGCATAACTCACAATGGGTAAATCTTGGAAGTGGCCTGTATGTGTCCATCGATTATAAATGCATAAAAGGTAAGGTATGTATAGACAAGGGAGTATTACTCTGCTATAAAAGATGAATTTGAGCCATTTGTAGAAAAATAGACACACCTTGATAACATAATGCTAAATGAAATAGAACAAATGTACAATTTTAAATATCATGTGGCTTCTATTATATGAGAATCCCAAAGTAAACACAAATTAAAGAGTAAAATGAAAGATAAATAAAAGGAATCAAGGAACTAGACCTTTTGAAAATAGAAAAGAGCCCAACAGGGTGAAGGGAGGCAGTGAGGGGCAGGGGAATCTAGGAAGAATTGAGCTGTGTCATGTGCATGGACCACCTACCCACAAGGAATGTAATTATTATGTATCACAAACATGCACTAATAAAAATCATCTCCATAACTATTTGGTGCATTTTTTCTTTCATAATTTCAAGGAATCGACTATAATCAAATATTATTTGATCAATGTGATTTTGCTCATTGGGCTCTGCGCTGGGCTCCAGATATATGTACTAAGAAGACAGACAGTCTTTTTGCAAACTCCAGCTCGGAGTGTGGTGGGAGCATCAGATAATTCAATAAGGAATTGCAATAAAGTGGACTAAGTGTTGAGATACGTGATTCTAAATAAGTATTTAACCCAATATTGAAAACACAATATTTGCATTCTCATGAAATACTTCTTTAACTTATCCATAGAAAATCCTTTTTTTGAGGAGAAGCAATATGACTGGTTGTATAGATGCCTGAAAGAAGTGTAGGGAGATCTGGTAATGTCTTTGCTAAGGTCACTTCCAAAATAGCTGGACAGTGGCCAAATTGATCCCCTTTGTTTCTTCATGCTAGAGAGGACTCTACTACCAAACAGCTCATCCCCCAAGCTTTAGTCTGCCGTGGTTCTCAGATATAAGATCAAAGGCAGGAAAGAGGAAGAAAACGTCCTTTTATGAAAGATAAGTCTGAATTGATCTGGTTTTTGATGATTTACAAAGAATACCAGAAACTAGCTAGTAGTCCATTTAGAAGGCAACAGTGAGAGCCAAGGACTTGGGCAATGGAGCATTAAACTTCTCCCTTTGATCCTATTTTACTGAGTGTTTCACCACATCACGGTGTTATTAGAAAAAAATGGTCAGATCTTCTAAATTTTTGTGTTTGAAGACCTCTGAGGACTGAACTTGATTTAGGAATTTTCCTGACTCCTATAGTGTGGGGGAGCTCAATGATTTGACAACATTGCCTATGATTCTGGTGTTCAAATGTTTTCTAAATTTTGGGTTTTTAAAAATTTATTTTAAAAATAAAAGAAGAAAACATATCAGCAAACAGACATCCATTTATAAAACAGTATAAGAACAATACAAACAATATGGAATTACAGACAAAGCGGTAGGAAATTAACGATGGTTGTTCTATTCTGTATTGATATCTTCAAAGTGGTTTCTCAGGAAAACAAATACATACATGGGGTAATAATCAAACAATTAATCATTAACTGTTTCTTTCAGTAAAGCCATAGAAGACAGTAGTACAACTGTTAGCTATCCTGTATATGCAGACATACATAAATTCTCCTTCCTCTTCCCCTTTCCCACACCCCAGTTGCTCCTTACTTTTGAGCATTTTCCTTTCATTTCACAATGTCTATCATACTGTTTTCTAAATTTTGAAATTACCTCAGGACATTGAAATGAACCATAGGTTCTGGTTTCTATGAAAATTTTAAAACAATGAATGTATTAAAATATGAAAAAATAATACATCTTGTTTTATGATAATAAGTCATTAGTGTGAAATTTTTCAGTTGTTATTTTTATTTTTTTTTTATGTATGTGGTTCTGGGGATTGAACTCAGGGCCTTGGGCATGCAAGGCAAGAACCCTACCACTGAGCCACCTCCCCAGCCCAGTTGTAAAAATTCAAAGAAAATGACAAAATGAAATGACATTTATTTATGTCTGTTCCCCAAAAGGTACTTATTATAACAAAAGAATAAACTAAATTTAAATACCCTAGTCTCTTTGGCTGTGAAAACTTCACTCAGAACAGCTCTGCTGTACTGTTTACATTTCTTCATGTTGCTATGTCAGTCCTGCAACCATACCTTGAAATTGACTACTATAAAAGAGATGTCACCCCAAACCTGTGGTAGCAGGGAATTTTTTTACATGATGTAATTTCTAGCCTCCTTCTGAGAAGAAATGGACTTTCTTGACAAAATGCTTGAGTAGTTTTCTGGTAGAAATTAATGGACAGACTCATTCTGAGAAACCAGTCACCTATCCACCCTGCTGACTAACACTCAACAATCTAGTTCTTTTCTCTTTCTTATGCATATGTTCTTACAAAGAATGTATTTTCAATTGGCTTCCCAGAGATGTGTGTCCTAGAAAAAGGGTTGCCTTTACAGCGCTCATAACTACACTAATGTGCTTTCTTGAACACACTACACCGGCACCATTGCAGTAGAATCTGTTATTAATCTAGGTGTGGATCCTCACCTACCTATTGCCTACCAACTGCCTCCTGGGTTCTGCGTTCTTTCTTGAACCCATCAGTGATTTCTTTTTCTTAGTGATTTGTGCTGAAGACACTGAGATTGCCTAGGCCCACCCTGCTAGAGCTTTGCTTTGGAACATCTCTTCCCTTAAATGATTGTGAACTCTAAATTTTTCAGGAAAGATGTTATGGGCGGAATGCCTCAGAAGGCCAAGTTGAATGGCCTAAGACAGCCTAGAAAGAGGGGGAAGTACAGGGAGACAAATGCCCAGAGCTTTATAAGATCATCATCTGTCTGAACCGGGCAGCAGTACAGATTCACTGAGTCCTGGGACATGAAAGAGAGTTGTCTCCTTGGCGGCTTAAGGAAAAAAATGATTAGGACAAACAAGAAATGCTACTTCGTGAGAGGGATAGTGGGCCATGAGAAATATTAGCAGTTTAAAATGTCTGTCTATCTGTCTGTCTATCATCTGTTTATCTTGATGTCTCTCTGTATCTGTATTATCTGTATCTATATCATCTATCTATATCTATCTATATCTAGCCATGACTGAGGGATCCAGTCAGTCAGTGCTTGGGGAAATACTTACTAAGATTGTATTGCAGGAGCAAATCACATCCCAAGTGAATTGTTAAAGATGCTAATGGGCTGAACGCACCATTGGTTCCACCCAGAATAGAAATCATTTCTTTTTATTTTGGTGGAGGATTTTGTTTTTAATATTTTGATAACAGTTACAGAGAAAGAGGGTTATTACTTATTTACCATTCTTCTATCATTTTAGTGCAGGAAAACAGGGGCAGTTGGCCATGGAGAGAGCTCAAACTGCACTATACATTTTACCTAAGATCTTCATCATCAAGGAGTTGAATAATGGAATCATTCTGAGCTCAGACTTGAGAGTTTGAGTCCTGCTCAGCTCCGCCATGATGCAGAGAGGGTTCCTTCAATGAGTCACTTAACCTCTCTCAGCTTCCTTTTATTTGTAATGAACAAGGTTCAGACACTTTCCGAATTTTCTCAGTCCTGTGTACTTTCCCTTTGCATCACTTCCTGCTCTTGGTAATGATTCTACTTTAAAAAATAACTTCTCTTTAAATTTGGTCTAAATAGTTTAAAGTAGGGTTGTCCTCAGGCTTGTTATCCCCCGGCAAAGTGATTGGTTCAGTGGTGGCCACATGATCTGACCAAAGCCACTCAGAATCAACTGGGTGTTTTCTGGCATTGTTGGGGAAATCTCTCTAAGCTTCTATATTAGTCTGCTTGGGCCACCTCAGAAAGTTTTTACAGTTCTGGAGGCTGAAAAGTCCAAAAACAAAGTGCCAGTTTCTGGTGAGGATTCTCTTTATTGCTTCTAGATGGCTGTCTTCTCATTGTATCCTTGTATGGTGGAGAGAGAATGCTTTCTGATATCTCTAGTAAGGTTACAGACCTCACTGTGGCAGGGCACTACCATTATGATCTCATTTAATCTTAATTTCCTTCAGAAGGTCCTGCTCCCACATACAGTCATGACAGAGGATGAAGCCTTTCTTGTACAGTTGTACCTTGGTTCATGAACTTAATTTGTTTCATGATTCTGAACATGAACTGAAATGGTCGTGAACAGAATCAAATTTCCCCACAAGGTGCAATGTAAATAATGTTAATCCAGTCTGACCACTGTGAACATGGTTGAGAATCAATTTTGGTTGTGAAAAGAATCAAAATTTCCCACAAGGTTTAATATAAATAAAGTTAATACATTCTGAAGCATATATATTTTTTAACCACAAAATATGAAACGAAGTACAGTACAGCATGGAGAGAGAGAACACTAGCCTTGTTTGAGGTGACATCAGGTGTGGAGGACAGGAAGGTGGGTAAGGAAGAGGTTATTACTTGGAAGGAGAGTCTGCTGGGGGAATCTACTTCAGGGGGTTTCCTCATTCCTTTATCTATTAGCTACTGGGTCAATTATGATGAGAAATCTGTCTACGGTCACTTGTTTAGTCTTTGCTGCATAACCCTCTGGAAATGAGAGATCACATTGTTCATGAGATTCAGCACTCTGCTTATTATAGTTATGTTGAGGTGGTGCTTCTCAAAGAAATCCCGGAACTTGTTCCATTTTTCCATAATGGATTTTATCACCTCACTGCTAACCTCCTTCTTGTCTTCCTCTTCTTCAGTGAAATGCTCCTCAACAGCATCTTCTGCTGCTTACTCCGGGGTTCATCAAGTTCTTCCACTGTGGGCCTCAACTAGCTCCTCTATGTCTGTACGATTGACATATAGACCCACACTGTTGCTCATGGACACAATTTCCTCCACTGTTTGTGCATCAGACCCTCAAAGTCATGTTGAGTGGCACATTCTGGCCACAGTTTCCTCCAGGTCCAGTGCATATCTTTTCAGGCTTTGTCAATAAGGTTCGTGCAGAGGAGGACACTGAAATATTTCTTCCAGACTTCTTTCAGAGTCAGTGATGTCCTTTGTGACATTAAAATGCCCTTTGAAGAGTGCCTTTGTGTACACCTTCCTAGAGTTGCAGACTACTTGCTGGCCTATGAGCTGTTGTGCTGCAGGCAGTGAGGAGCTTGACCTTTATGAAGTGATGCTCCTTGCTCATATCATCCACCACAGCTGGAAGATGTGCTGGGGCATTGTTCATGAGAAGAGGGCACCTTTCAGGCAAGTAGTCATCAGAGATATTTCTTAATGGTGGCTGCAAACACCTTGTATAGACATTCCATGAACAATTGCCTTGTGGCCCAAGGTTTGACATTGGCCCTCCACATGACAGGGTGTCTGGCCTTGTTCACATTCTGTTCTTTGAATGTATGGGGGGTCTGGGAGTGATTCACCATTAGTGGCTTAATCTCCAGATTGGTGCTTCTATTCATGTCCAATAAAAGGGTCAGTCTGTCTCAGGCTTTTGCCCTTTTTCCTCCTGTGCAATATAGGTTCTGCTTGGCATCTCCCTGTTCCACTGGAGTTGAACACTGAGAGTGCTGTATCCTCTTGGCTTCATGAATTCCTTCTTGTAGGCTTTCACAGTGGCCTTGTCACAACTGGAAGTCTCACCATGTCTTATCACACTGTGGATGCCACTTCTCTTGCAGAATTTATCAAACCACCCTCTACTGGCTTTAAATTCATCACTTGTTGCACTTATGGAGGGATTCTCTTGCAATACATCACTATAAAATTCCCTGATTGTTTCATAGATCATAGTTTCACAGACACTATCACCTGCCCGCTGTTTCTTATTCAGCCATGCTAAAACTTTCCAGTTCTTCCAGCACTTGTGTCTTCTGTTTGATTAGTATCATTACTCTTTCTCCCATATCAGCTCCTTGGATGGTGTCTTTATTCTTCAAAATAGTCAAATTGTTGACTTCATCACTTTTTATCCAAGGCAGGATCTGTCATAAGAATACTACACATATGCTTTTCTACTATTTTCTTCTTCGGTTCAGTGGTTATTTTCTTCAAAACCTTTTTCTTACCATTCTAGCTCTGCATTTCCTTTATACCACCATGCTTTCTCTGCACTTCCTTTGGAGCCATGATGAACTGAATAATACTGTATAGTATTGTATAGTGGTATCTTGGTTCATGAGCTTTTTTTATACAATTTTGGTAAAGATGGGCACATTTGTGTTTGTATGGGAAAGATGGCCACTGTCACATTTGTTATTCCATACGACCGTCACAGTTTGCAAACGAAAACGAGATTTTGCCAAATGCTTTTGTTTGTGAATCAAATTGTTGCAAACAAAAGTGTTCATGAATCAAGGTACCACTGCATGTGCTAAAAAGCACACAAACAAGCTTCATAGCAATGTGCACAGGCCCATCTGTGACCATGATCTTAACTAGAGGAAGTCACAACCCAGTGTCAGAGTGGGGAATTTGGCAACATTCATGTTTGGGCTGGGAAGCTGGCCACAGGTATGTTTGCTGCCCAATGTGAAGTCCATGAATGGAAGCAAAATTTTGCTGAATGCTTATGTTTGCAAACTTGAGTTGTTCATGAACAGAAGCATTTGTGAACCGAGGCATTACTGTTTTAATTTTGTGGGAAACAATTCAGTTTGTAGCAGCTCATTACATCGATAGAATGTAAACATGGAGCCAGCGTCATTCACTTTATAATAACATGGGGATAATCTGAGAATTAACCAATGTAGAGGGAAGTAGAGCTGAGAGGAAATCAAGTATCCTGATGGACTCTTTCTAGGCTATGCATTCAGCTGTCTTGAGTCAGCTGTACCTCAAGACTGCCAAGTTCATAGCCTTATTCTTTTCTTTTACTCAAAAGTTTTTGAGCTGCATTTTTTCAGAAAATTTATTGAGTAATTGTGGGTTATGAGGAAGATATGAGAATATATATATGTATATATAATGCTTAGCACAGCACCTGGAGGAGAGCAAGTGCTCAGCAAACAACAGCTGCTATTACTACTGCTAGTGGTTGCATCAATGACAGATTCAAGTGGATTTTGCCCTTCTGAGACATCTAATGGAAACATGAACCACTTATTACGTGAAAGTTACTGTGAGAATAATTTGGAGAACTTTGAATCTGTGGAAATTCAGTTTTGGAAGGTACAGACTGTTGGACAGATTGCTGGGCCTTATTATTTCCTGCCTTCATGGTGCAAGATTTCATTTTTAAATTAGTAGGCAATAAACATTACTGTTTGTATGGTCCTTAGTAAATATTATCTATAGTTCTTGCAATCATTCAAAGAACAAACTGTTGCTTACAACCACATTGATTTAAGGCTCTGTAAAGTAAGATAGGCCCTAAGCCAAATGATTAAATGTATGTACTATGTGTGGTAACATCTATTATTAGATTACCATGATTATTAAAAGATGGTTCCTGGCAAATAAACTTGTTGAAGGCAAAGCTCAATTCATTTGAGTTGTGACCCAGATGTTCAACAACATTCATGAAATCCACAGTCTCACTGGTAAAACTAATATACAGTCTCTCTAATGATACACATTGAAGAGCAATGCCTCCTCTGTCTTTGTATTTTACTGGAATTTTGTATATTGAATTTATTATTTAAAATCTCTAATTTTCAATTCTCCAAACTGCCTGAAGACACAGTGTGTCACAGAATATAAATACTTTTGTTTTTCTCTGTACTTTCTTTAAAGAAAAAAATTTCAAATATATGCATATTCTACGAGAGGAACATTTTGGGGGTGGCCTCTTCAAACGTCAGACCTCTGAAGCAAGGGGAAGTGGAAGGGAAAAAAAGCTAAAACACAAGGTTCGTCTCATCAGTTTTATTTATTTATTTATTTATTTTTATTTTAAATGTTTTTTTTTTTGGCAGTACTGGGGATCGAACTCAGGACCCTGCACTTGCTAGGCAAGCGCTTATTCCACTGAGCTATATCCCCTAATAAATGGTTTTTTTTCTTTTCTTTTTTTTTTTTTTTTTTTGCGGTACTGGGGATCGAACGCAGATCCCTGCATTTGCTAGGCAAGTGCTTATTCCACTGAGCTATATACCCAGTCCTTTATTTTTATCTTAAAAAAAATAAAAGCACAAAAACATATTAACAAGCAGACACAAATTAGCATAAAAAATAGTACAATCAAAACTGATCTACAGACAAGGTGACATGGACTCAACAGTGGTTGTTGCTTTACCTATTGATATCTTCGAAGTGTATATATATGAACCCAGATACAGACATGCAAAATTGGTCAGACAATTAATCCTCTCAACAACAGAAAAACACACACACACAAAAAACCAAAGACAAAAAAAAAAAAAAACCACCAGTAGTTGCTGCTTTACATATTGATATCTTTGAAGTGTGTGCCCAGGATAACACATACAGACATACAAGATTGATCAAATAATCCGTCATCAATTATTCCTTAGCATTAAGTGATATAATACAATAGAACCATGTTAGCCCTCCTGCATATATGTATATTCATATATACATACATACATTTTTGTCTATTCCTTTTCTCCTTTCCTTCGTCCCATCTGTTCTTTGTTTTTGAACAGATTTCCTTCATGTCTCTTAGTTTATATTCCCACCCTCGGGTTCTTACACCAGTGATACAATACGTTGCCTGCACATGTATCGCTGATTTATTTCACTTATGAGTATGGACTCCAGTTTTGTCCACTTGCCTACAAAGTCCCCAAAACTGTC
>PVLD010022176.1:16587-29932 GCA_004027595.1 Dinomys branickii | reverse complement strand
GACATATTATTTCTTTGTCTGATAAATAACTGGTAAAATTTTTTCCCATTCTTGGAGTTGTCTCTTCACTCTGGGTGGTTTCTGCTGTGAAAAAGCTTTTTACTATGATGAGATTCTTGTTGATTTAATATTTCCCACGAACTTGGACTTTGTTCATAAAGTCTTTGCCTACACATTGGTCTTCACGAGTTTTACCTATTTTCCAGCATATTTAATTTTTCAGTTTAAATAGATCTTTGATCCATTTCAATTTTAGTTTAGTTTAGTCTGCCAGATCTTTTGTGATTTTGCCCTTTTTATTCCTAATTACATGGATTTGGGTCTTTTCTCTCTCTCTTTTTTGGATAACATTGGTGAAGGGTTTGTCTATTTTATTTAATCTTTCAAAATAATGAATTTCGTTTCCTGTGCTGTCAGGGCTGTGGTAAAAGATATGGATCTAGGTTTAATCTTTGGCATGTGGAAAGCCACTTTTCTCAGCACCATGTGGGTTCCTTTTGGCTTTTTGAGACAAAGTCTCACTATGCAGTTCAGGCTGGACTTGAGCTCACTTTGTAGCCCAGGCTGGCTTCAGACTTGCAAAGATCCTCCTACCTCAGCCTGCTGAGTGCTGGGATTACAGGTGTGCACCACCACGCCTGGCTTGGCACCATTTATTAAAGAGGCTATCATTCTTCCAGTGAAGGTGTTTGCCCCCTTAGTCAAAGATAAGGTAGCTGAGTGTGTTTGGAGTTATTTCTGTGTCTACTATTCTGTTCCATTGGTCTTTAGGTCTGTTTTTACCAGGACCATGCTGTTTTTATCATGGTAAGTCTAGTGTAATCTCAAGTCAATGATTGTGATGCTCCCTGCAATCCCTTTGTTGCCCAGAATTGCTTTTGACATTTTAAGCCTCTTCTGGTTCATCCTAAAATGAATTTTAGGATTGTTTTCTCTATTTCTATGAGGTATGCCATTGCTGTTTTGATCAGGATTGCATGAAGTCTGCATAGCAGTTTTGAAAGTATGGTGATTTTCATTTTATTGGTTGTTCCTACCCAAGAACGAGGAATATCTTTCCATTTTCTTATATCATCAATCTCCTCTTCCAGATTACTATGATTTTCAATGTAAAGATCTTTTACTTTTTTTGTTAGATTGATTCCTATGTATTTCATTTTTCGGATGCTATTGTGAAGGGTGTTGTTTCCCTAATTTCTCTCTCAGTGAGTTTGTTATTTGCATACAGGAATGATATTGATTTTTGAGTGTTGACTTTGTATCCAGCCATGCTACTGAATTTGATTATTAAATCCAGGAATCTTCTAGTGGAGTTTTAGGGGTCATCTATGTATAGAATCATGTCATCTTCAAATAATGATAATTTAGCATCTTCCTTTTCTATTCTTATTTCTTTTATTTCTTGATCATCTAACTACTCTGGCTGGTGTTTTCAGAACTACTATATAGTGAACAGGAGTGATACTGGGAACCCTTGTCTTGTAAATGATTTTGGAGTGAAAGTTTTCCATTTTTGTTCATTTAGTATGATGTTGGCTGCTAGTTTGTCATAGATGGCTTTTATCAATTGAGATAAAGACCTTCTATTCCAATTTTCTTTAGTGTTTTTATCATGAGTGGGTGTGGTACTTTGTCAAATGCTTTTCTCTGCATCAGTTGAGATGGTCATGTGGTTTTTGTCTTGGTTCTGTTCAGCTTGAAGTTCAAAATTAGGGTATTTATTTGAGCCCATACTGCTTTTCTGACGTGGGAATTCAACTTTATAAATTTCCCTTTTCAGGAATGCTTTCATTGAGTCCCATGAATTTTGGTATGTCAGATCAGCATTGTTATTTCATTGTGGCAACTGTTTAATTTTGTCTTTAATTTTGTCTGTGACCCATTGGCTGTTCAAGAAGATATTATTTAATTTCCATGTGTATATGTCCTTTTTTGGCCATTGTTTTCCAATTTCATTGCAGCGTACTGAAATGAAATGGTAATATGTGTGGGATAATTTCAGTTCCTTTATATTTACTTAAGCATGTTCTATGAGCTAGTATGTAATCTATTTTGGAGAACATCCTGTGTGTTGCTGAGAAGAATGTGTTTTTTATTGTTGTTGGGTGGAACACTCTGTAGGTATCTAGTAAGCCCATTTGTTCAATGGTTTGGTTCAGCTCTAATATTTCATTGTTGATTTTTTTTATCTAGCAGATCTGTCTATTTGTAATAGTGAGGTGTTGAGGTCCCCCATTAGAACTGTATTATTGCTTATCTGATTTTTCATATCCATTGTGTTTGTTTTATATGGTTGGGTATGTTGGTATTCAGTGAATATATATTTATGATTGTTACCTCTTTGTTATAGTTTTTGTCTAGATGTCCCAGCAATGAAAGAAAAGTAACTAAGACACTCTTTCCTCTTGATTTGTTTTTTTAACAAGTATGTACTGACCTTCTTTGTCTCTTCTGATCAGTCTTGTATTGAAATTAACTTTATCTGCAAGTAAAATAGCTACTCCTTCTATTTTCTAGGTTCCTGTCACATGGAGTATTGTTTTCCATCCTTTGACTTTTGTCTTGGTTACTTTTCTCTTGTTGTTTGGACAAAATACCCAACACCCAAAATTAAGGAAGAAAAGGTTTATTTAGCTCACAGCTTGTGGAGGTTTCAGTCCTGGCTGAACTGGCTCCAACACAGGGTGGTGTGGCAAAGGAGCAACAGTTCATGGTGGTGGGAGACAGCAAAAGCAACAAGAGCAAAGAGGGAGGAGTGGGAGCAGGCCTCTTTCCCTCCCTTATATCGTATGCAGGCTACCTGCCCCAGGGCAAGTGTAGCACTCATACCCATAATTCCATCATGGGACCATGAATCAGTCACAAACTCTAGAAACCAGTCCCCATGACTGCATGAAGCTTTGGCGGGGGACATCTAGACACAAACCATAACAACTTTCAGTGTGTGAATTTGTTATTGAGTTAGATGTGCTCTTGTATGCAGTTTATTGTTGGATCTTATTTCTTCTCTGCCAACCTGTTTCTTTTAATTGGTGTATTGAAACCATTTATCTTGATGGTTATACCTGCTATGTATTCAGTTATCCTTCTCACTATATTATTTTCCTGTTGTTGGTTCCCATTTTTTTCCATTTTATTTAGTTGCATGTGTTGCCTGGTGGATTAATTCTACTGGGATTCTTGGAATTGTTGTTTTCTTTGTCTTTTTCTAAAATATCCTTCAGAACCTTTTGAAGTGCTGCTTTAGTGGTCATGAATTTCTTCAGGTGTTCTTTATCTTGGAAGTATCTTATTTCTCCATCATTTTTGAAAGATAACTTTGTGGCTTTCATCAGTCTGGGTTGGAGATTGTTTTCTTTTAGGGCTTGATGGTTGTTCCACTTTCTGTGATGGTATGATGAAGCATTGAGTACCTATTGGTGACAGATTGATCTTTCCACTGTACAATTTCTCATTGATTTTTTTGTTGCTTTCTATTGATAATCATTATTTAGATTATTTCATAGGTCTTCTCAATCGTGTTTTTTTCTAATTCTACCAAGGCTTATACATTTATTATATGGAATTCTTTCATAGAGTATTTTCTTCTATCAACTAGTTTTGTTTTCCTAAAATAACATTCTGCATGTGATTGGAAAGCTAAGTGTTTAACTCTTTTGTTTCTTTTTCAGTACTGGGAATTGAACCTGGGGGCTTGCAAATGCTAGGAAAGTATTCTAGTACTAAGTGACATCTGCAACAATTTTATTTTGTGATAGGGCCTCGTTAAGTTGCCCACATTGGCCTTAAATTTGTGATCCTCTGCCACAAGCTAAGTAGCTGGGATAATGGACATGTGCTACTATGCACAGGGTGAATATGTTCTTTAAAAGTTTATTAAAATTAGTAATTTAGAGTTCTGGACAATTTTGTAAGAACAGAAGACAAGGGCTGGGGATATAGCTCAGTGGAATAAGCGCTTGCCTAGCAAGCGCAGGGTCCTGAGTTCGACCGCAAAAAAAAAAAAAAAAAAAGAACATAAGACAAAAGCTCACTTAATGTATAGGCTAAATAGAACATTACATGTAAGTCATGAAAAATAGAAAATATTTTTGTAATGTTAACTACTAAATAAAGGGAAACCGAATGAACTTTAAAAGTTTAACTTGAGTGCTAGCACTTGAGAAAAAAGCAATCTTAATTAGAGGAAGAAGAAGTAGATGGACACTTAAGGTGATTTAAAGTGATCTGAGTACTTTCAAGGGCTTATAGAATTTGATGAGACTGTTCTTATGTCTAATTTCACTACAAGTTTCAGCTATCTCCATTTCTTTGATAGGTGCTATTACCAATACTTCTCACATTCAGCAACTAGGTCCCATGATCAGGGTAATCTTTGGCTCACAAATGGAGGGAGGCCCATTTCCCAATACAGTCAAAGAAGTGGATATGAGAGCAGTGACATGAAATAAACT
The DNA here is from genome assembly GCA_004027595.1 of Dinomys branickii. Taxonomy (NCBI): domain Eukaryota; kingdom Metazoa; phylum Chordata; class Mammalia; order Rodentia; family Dinomyidae; genus Dinomys; species Dinomys branickii. Next base: position 25,478 of record PVLD010022176.1, on the reverse strand, counting down.
GAGCCCAAATAGTATAAGACAAGGGGGGAGAAAATATTCATGCCAAGATTTTGAGGTATGAGGAGGGACCAAGGTCAGGACTAGGGCAAAGCACCAAGGTACCTATAGTGCAGCACCTACACTTATACCATCCTAAGAATGATTGCCTCCTTAAATTTTGGGTCATGAGACAGTAATTCAGGGGCTGGGGGTATAGCTCAGTGGCATAAGCGCTTGCCTGGCAAGCACAAGGTCCTGAGTTCGATCCCTGGTACCGGGGGAAAAAAAAAGAATCAGACAGTAATTCAGGTCTGTCAGTGTGCAACAGGGCAGTAAGAGCCATGGAAGAACTAGATATTAAGGGTAGGAGTCCTAGCAACAGAGAACCTGGATATAGGAGCTAAAATCTAAGCAAGATCTATAGACCTATAGATAGGAACCCAGAGACCTTATGTGATAGAGCAAGGGTCAAAATCAAGGTAGACTGAATATTGGAAGTCAAGAAGGACTTCACAGAGAGGATTATGTTGGAGTCTAAATGATGAATTAGAAAATCCTTCTAAGGCCAAAAAGGTATGGAAAGAAGAACGATAGCAAAGACAGTGAAACCAGCAGACATAGAGGCATGCGGACACAAAGTGAGAGATTTAGTGGCTGGAATTTAGGCAATGATATGAGATGAGAGTGCGAACCATGCTATGGAGGGCTTTCTTGCTAGAATATAGATTTGGAGTTTATTTCTGTGGACTTTGAGGAACTAGTTGAAGGTTTTTTTCTTAGTGGTACTGGGGTTTGAACCCAGGGATTCACACTGAACTAGATCTGAAGCCCTTTAAAAATTATTTTTAATGCTGGGCTTAGTAGTGTATGCCTGTAATCCCAGCACTACGGAAGCCAAGGCAGGAAGATTATCACAAATTAGAGGCCAGTTTGGGCTACACAAGGAGTTCAAGGCCAGAATACAAAGTGAGACTGTCTCAAAAGACCAGAAAAATAAAAAAAAATTGGAGACAGAATTTTGTTAAGTTATTAAATTCACCCAGGCTGTGATCCTCCTAACTCAGACTCCCAGAATGCTGGGATTACAGGTATGAACCACCATGACTGCAGAGTTTGGGAGATTTATATGCTTTCAAGTTTCATGGTTAGATTTGTGAATTTTAAAAAAATTATGAAATGAGAATGCAACATGTCTGAACAGGGGAAGTGTCACATCAGAGACTCAGAGATCAACTAAAAAAACAGGTAATGGGAATCAGGGGAGGGGCAAAACCCCTGATACAGAAAATCACTTTGAAAGAAGATATTGTAGATCAAACAAAGCATAGGCATAAGAGTTAAAAAGAAGGGATGTGGCCACTGGGGCTGGTCCATGGGGTCACTCATGCTGGGAACAGCCTTCTTGAGAACTTCCCAGATAGTCAGTGGGAACCAAGGAGTGTAGCAGCATCTAGCCTCCCAGGAGAGACTGAGGATACACAAGCCCCCTTTTCCATTGCCCTTTCTCCAAATCCTGAGGAGGCCAAAGCTTTACAGCATTCTTGCTGGTGCACTCCGACAGGGAAAGATGCTCCCTCCCACCCACCAAAACTGAGGCTGCAAGGGGATAAACGAGTGAATGCTGTTTGTGTCTGGAGTCATGCATATTTGGCTTTAGGCATGCTTGAGTCACCACCAGTTGCCTCAAGTTTGTCCCATATCAACTAGGACCTTCACCTGGCACACAGAGATAATGCTGGTCTTCTTTAAATTTGTATCCAACACCCTAATGTGGTTTGAGTACCCAGTGCTCACTGCACTATATCATCTCTAGACACACCAGAGACTCTAACATCCAGCACCAATCTTGGGCAGGCTGTATCCCAATGGGGAGCCCCAATCCCATGTGAGTCTCTGCCTATTGCCCTGGGTTTGATGGAGCACTGATTCAGTGCTAGGCACATAGCCCCACCCTGAAATGTTGGAGGCCTATCTTTCACCTTGCCACAATCCCAAGCAGAGTCTCCACCTGGTGAAATAGGCCAGTGTTCTGCCTGGTTTGCAGCCAGGGTTAAAGATCTACCTGATTTTCCTGGTGCCCTGGACCCCCTTGAGATACCACACAGTGTCCTGTGCCCTCCATGAGCCTGCTGGAACTTCCCCACATCAGTCCTGGGCACATGGGTATCTCCATGAGCCTCCACCTGGTTTTTGAGCTGATCCCCCAGACACTGGACACTGGAGTATACTTCATGTACCCTGCATTGGTGCTCAACCTGCAGAAATTCATGCTAAGAGTCTCAGAATCTAAAGCCCAACACTTTTTCTGGACATGTGTTCCAGCTTGGACACTTGTCACAAGCAGGACTTTACAGACAATAAATGCCTTGAACAGAGAAGTCCCCACATAACCCCATAGGCTATAAAAAGAGGCAAAGAGGAATGTCATTTGTGAGACTAAAGACTGGGCTCTGGAAATACTTAGGGATTTTCTTCTTTTTTTCCCTCCCTTTTTTTGACCCATTTTTTTCTTCTCCTTGGCTGGTATATTTTTTACCTCTACTATATATTTTCTCTTTTGGTGGAACTTAGAGATTTATTACCCATTTTCTTGTTGCCCCCTCTTAATACTACTTTGTTTGAATAAGTTTTATTGTCTCTTGTTATTTTTCTTGCTCTCTTTCAACTTGTTTCTTTAGTATTTTTCCTCTAATTTAATCTTTATTTCTTATTATTTATCCTCTTCCTAGTTGTTTTTACTGTTAATATTATCTAATCCTTCTAGTTTTCTGTTACTCCTTAATAGAACCTTTTTATATCAATCTTACTACTTTATTCCCATCTTTCATTGTTTAATTTTCTAAAATCCATTTTTTCTTTCTTTTTTCTTCATACTCCCAGGCCTGCACCATATGTTTACTGGTATAACCATTTACCCTTATGAATCTGTAGCTAGATAACTATATATTGCTACAATTGAACACTGTTCTTTTGTGAATAAAGGTAAAATTTTTCTACTGTGTAGATATTTTCTGGTTTGTGTTAGAATTTGTACTGTAACTATAGATCTCATTCCCATGCTTAAAGGTTGAATACTGTTAGCTGTTGTTGTGGCTATGTCCATTTGATCAAGGTGATATAGTTGTTTCTATCAACTGGTCTCTGAATGTTAATATTTATATTGCCTGGGGGTCTTAAACAACATTACAGTCCATTATACAGAACTGGACACTGGGCCAAATAACCTGTAACCTTCCCTCCTTAATAAACAGAGGTGGTTGGATTCTGGGACAGACTCAAAGGCTAGCTATACCTAGAGGACATCTTTGAAAAGTAGTCATTACTTAAAGAGGTCTTGAGACTAGCAATAAAGCTACCCCCATAAGCAAACCTCAGCACAGAAAACACAAATAAACAAACAAACAGAAAATGATAAAACACAGAACCAAAATGCCCTCAAAAGTTTCCAACTACCCTAAAGTAAATTTAGGTGACATTGAAGGAGAAGAAATCAAATGCCATACAGCTGAAATACCTGAAATGGCAGCAATGGAAATAAGAAAATAGATCAATAAGACACCATAAAATTCAAATCAGAGATAATTAAAGAGTTAATGACCCTAATAAAACAAATGATTAATGAGACTACAGAAGATATTAATAGAAAATAGACTGGCTAAAGAAAGATGTGCAGACCATGAATGCCCAACACAGAGAAGAACTGGAGTCCATAAAATAGTCTCAAACAAATATCCACAGTAAAAACTCTACTGAATGTATACATAGCAGAATTAATCAGTGTAAGGACAAAATAGCAGTTCTAGAAGAGAGGGCTGTGGTTAGTGATCAAGTAATGAAAAGTACCTTAAAAATAACAAAGGGTCATTTGCATTCTGATACAAAGAAGGCAGATCTAAGATTTATTCTTTTTTTTTTTTTCCGGTACCAGGGATCGAACTCAGGACCTTGTGCTTGCCAGGCAAGCGCTTATGCCACTGAGCTATACCCCCAGCCCCCAAGATCTAAGATTAATTGGAACCAATGAAAAATCAGAAGATAGCAAGAAGAACTTAAGAAAATTGTTAACAGAAATGATAGCAGAAAACTTTCTAAGCATAGAAAAATACTTTGACACACAGTGAGTGAGGCATATAGAACCCCAAATAGTCATGATCAGAAAAGTACTGCACAAAACATATAATTGTTAAGATTCCAGAAATTCAACACAAGAACAGAATCTTAAATGTTGGTGAAAAGAAACAAAATACCTATAAAGGAAAACCCATAAATATCACAGCAGACTTCACAACACAAACACTTATGTCAAGGAGAGCTTGGAGTGAAGTATTTCAAGCCCCCAAAGTAAACAACTTCCAACACAGGTTGATGTACTCCACAAAATTATCTTTCAAAATTGATGGAGAAATAAGATACTTCCATGATAAAGAACACCTGAAGAAATTCATGACCGCCAAACCAGCACTCAAAAAAATTCTCAAGGATATCTTAGAAAGAGATAATAAACTCTGTAAATAAGGAGGGGAAGAGGGGCTAAAGGGAGGGGAAATGAATGGGAAAAAAAGATATATCATGTACAGGTACAAATTCCCTATGATGATTGTGATCAATACGTATATTTAAATTGTACAAACTTAATAATAGAAAAAAAAGAGACAATGAATATAACAATGCGAAAAAGTTCAATAGAATCAATCCACCAGGGAAGCCAAATAATTAAATAGAATGAGAAGAAAGGGCACTGGCACCAGGAAAATAATATAATGACAAGGATGAGTCAGTACCTATCAGTTATAACCATCAAGGTGAATGGTGTCAACTCAGCAATCAAAAGAAACAGATTTGCAGAATTGATCAAGAAATAAGATCCAATAATTTTCCACATACAAGAAACATATTTAACCCAAAAAGAAACTCAAGGATTGAAAGTCAAATGGTGGAAAAAATACTCCTTGCAATAGGACCCCCCAAAAAAGGAGTAGCTATTCTAATTGCAGGTAAAGCAGATTTCAAATCAAGACTAAACAGAACAGACAAAGAAGGTCACTACATACTGGTTGGGGAGCAATTCAATAAGAAGAGATAATCATAAATATACACACACCAAATACTGGCACATCTAACCTCATAAAACATACATTAATGGGCAGGAAAAACCAGATAAGCACCAGTACAATGGTAATGGGGACTTCAATACTCTATGTCACAGACAGGTCAACCAGAAAAAAATCAGCAAAGAAATATCACAGTTGAGCCAAATCTTTGAATAAAAGGACTTAGTAGATAGCTACAGAGTGTTCCACCCAGTAGCAGATACACTTTCTGCTCAACAGCATATGGCACTTCCTCCAAAATAAACCAAACACTAGCCCATAGAGCAGTGATCACAGACCTTTTGAAGATTAAGTGGCCAAAATGCAACCCCAAACCCCCTTATTTATTGCAAAGTGCCAATACTGTAGATCAACCTGAATGCTGAAGTTTTAGCTCATGAAAAGCAACTGTTACCCAGTGGTTGGTGGCTGGAGTGACTTGACTCTGCATGCCTGATGTGGCACAAGTGCCATAGGCTCACCACCACGGCTATAGAGTATCCTTAAGCAAATACAAAGGAATCAAAATTATCCCATATATATTATCAGATCATAGTCCAATGAAACTAGAAATAAATGGCAAGAGACACCAGAGGAACTATGCAAACACATGGAATTAAATAATATGCTCTGGGATAATCAATGAGTCACAGATGAAATTAAAGAAGAAATTGAACAGTCCCTACAATCAAACAATAATGCCAGTATGAAAATCCAGAACCTATGGGAAACAGTGAAAGCAGTCTGAAGAGGGAAGTTTATAGTGGTGAATTCCTTCATAAAAAAAAAACCCAGCTTAAATAAATAATCTAATAATATACCTCAAGGTTCTAGAAACACAAGAACAATTCAAATTCAAACGCATTGCAAGGAAGGAAATTATAAAGATCAGAGCAGAAATTAATACAATTGAGACAAAAATACGAAGATTAGATGAAAAGATTTTTTAAAAGACTAAATAAAACAGATAAACCCTTATTATCAAAACAAGGAAATAAAAGACCCAAATCTATGCAATTAGAAATGAAAAAAGATGTAATCACAATGGATTCTACAGAAATCCAGAACATCATCAGTACCTGTTTAGAGAACCTGTACTCTAATCAAATGGAAAATTGAGAAGAAATGGACAGATTCCTAGATATATATGAATTGCCAAATCTGAATCAAGAAGATACAAAAATCCTGAATAATCAAATATCAGGCAGTGTAACTGAAGAAGTAATAAAAAAGAAACCCCTAGCAACTAAGAAAAGCCCAGGTCCTGACCAAATTCACTGCTGAATTCTACAAAAAATTTAGATAAGATATAATGCCAATGCTGCCAAACACTTTAATGGAATTGAAAGGAAAGAAGTACTCCTACAGTCATTCCCAGAAACAAGCATTACTCTGATACTAAAAGCAGAAAAAGGCCCAACCGAAAAAGAGAACTGTGGGTCAATCTCTTTAATGAATATAGATGTAAAAATCCTTAGGGAAACATAATGCAGCAAATCATCAAAATGATTATACATCATGATCAAGTAGAATTCATCCCAGGGATACAGGGATATTTCAACATACACAAATCAATAAATGTAACACATTATATTAGAAGAGGCAAGGACACAAACCAAATGATCATTTCAATAGATTAAAAAAAATCATTGGACAAAATCCAACATCAATCCATGATAAAAACCCTAAGGAAAATTGGAATAGAGCACTTTTATATTAATCTAATAAAAGCCATTTATGACTAGTCAACATCCAGTGGAGAAAAGCTAAAAGCATTCACTCTAAAATCAGGAACAAAACAAGCATGCCCATATCAACACACCTGTTGAACATATTTCTTGAGACATTAGCCAGAGCAATTCAACAAGAGAAACAAATTTAAAAAATAAGGATAGGAAAGGAAGTATTTAAATTATCATTATCTGCTGATAACATGATTTACTATGTTGAAGACCCTAAAACTCCAGCAAAAGATTTCTAGAATTAATAATTAAAATTGGGAGCATAACAGTATATAAAGTAAACACTCAAAAATGGTATTTCTGCACACCAATAACATACTCACTGAGTGAAATTAGAGAAAACACTTTTCACAGTAGCATCAAGAAAAATTAAATACTTAGGAGTTAACCTAACCAGAGAAGTGAAAGACCCCTACAAAGAAAAGTATAATACTTAGAAAAGGGAGATTAAATAGGATATCAGAAAATGAAAAGATATACCCCATTCCTGGATAGGCAGAATTAGTATAGTGGATATTGCTGTACTTTTAAAATTATTATACAGATTCAATGCAATCCCAATCAAAATAACAATAGCATTCCTCACAGGCCTAGATAAAGCAATTACAAAATTAAAATGGAATCAGAAGAGACCTAGAGTAGCAAAAATAATTCTGGGCAATGAGGGCAAGGCAGGGGACATCACAATCCCTAACTTCAAGTTATACCACAAAGCAACATCAATAAAAATGGGATGATATTGGCAGAAAACAGACTTATGAATCAATGGAACAGAATAGAAGATGCAGATACAACTTCAGGTGCACTTAGTAACCTTATGTTTGATAGAGGGGTCAAACACCTTTGATGGAGGAAAGATACTGTCCTTAAATGGTGCTGTGAAAATCTTCATGCTAAAGATTGAACCTGAAGATCCGTATTTCTCAGCATGCACTGAACAAAAATAAAAATGGATCAAAGATATAAATAGTAAAACAGAAACAATAAATCTTCTGGAAGATAGAATATGTAAAACTCCAGAAGACAGGTATGGGCAGACTTTTTGAACAAAAATCTGGGTTCACAGGAAATATTACAAAGAATTGACAAATGGGTTTGCATCAAATTAAAAAGCTTCTTCACAGCAAAGGAAACTACCAGCAGTGGGGAGCCAACCTACAGAATAGGAACATTTTTTCTAGCTACTTCTCAAAAGACTAATATTTAGAATATATAAAGAACTAAAAAAAGGAGACTCCAAAATTTTAAGACCCAATTAAAAGTTGGGCATCTGAAATGAATAGACATTTCTCTGATTAAGAAATATAAGAGGCCAATAAGTACATGAAAATTTTCTAAACATTGCTGGCCATTTGAGAAATGCAAATTAAAACAATGTTGAAATTCCATTTAACACAACAAAGAATGGCTTTCATCAAAAAATCAGCCAAGGGCCGGGGTTGTAGCTCAGTGGCACAGTGCCTGCCGAACAAGAACAAGCACAAGGTCATGAATTTGATTCCTGGTACAAAAAAAAAAGACATCAATCAATAAAAAATGCTGGGCTGGGTGTGGTGGAACACACCTGTAATCCCAGCACAGGAGGTTGAAGCAGGAGGATCACCATGAGTTCAAGGACATCCTGGGATGCATAAGTGAGTTCAAGGCCAGCCTGCACTACATAGTGAGACCCTGGATTTCTCAAAAAATCCAGAAAACAAGATAAATGTTGGTGAGGCTGTGATGGAAAAGGAACCAGTCTCCACTGTTGGTGGGAGTGTAAATTGTTACAACTATTCCTAAAAAAACCCCTAAAACTAGATGTTCCATTTGTCCCAGCTATTTCCCTGCTTGGTATCTTTTGAAAAGAGTTAAAGTCATCATACCATAGTGATACATGAATATCTACATTTGTAGCAGCACAATTTATAATAGCTAAATTTTGGAAACAGGCCATATGCCCACCAAGAGATGAATGGCAAAGAAAATGTGGTTTTTATGTATAATAGAATATTACTGTGCCATAAAGAATGATAAACTTGAGCCAGGTGTGGTGGTGCACACCTGTAATCCCAGCAGGCTGAGGTAGGAGGATCATTGC
>PVLD010022176.1:0-16487 GCA_004027595.1 Dinomys branickii | reverse complement strand
AATTTGTTCAAATGAGAAGGGGAACAGAGATGGAGGGAAGGAGAAGAGAAGCAAGGGAAAAGGCATTTAAAGAAAAACAAAGAGCTGAAGAAGCAACTAGAAACAGAGGTTTTGTAAATAGGAGGGGAAGAAGGCTTACAGGGAGGGGAGAGGGAAGGGACAAAAAAGGAACAGAGATGTGTTATGCACATGTACAAACCCTCAGTGATGAATGTGCTCATTATGTACTGCAAACATGTACTAATAAAAAATGGAAAAACCTAAAAACCCCAAAAGTTATTAAATATTTCAAATATACTCATAACTAAATCAAAGTATAATGAACACTTACATACCTATTAATCACATTCAAAAATTATCAAGATTTTGTGAATCTTATTCCAGCGATCTCTCTTCCTTTTCCTCACATTAAAAAAATGTGTAGACCAGCACAATTTGTCATAGCTAAATCTTGGAAACAACCCAAATGTCCATCCACTGAGAAATGGATAAAAATGTTTTTTTTTTTTAACTGGGAATCAAACTTAGGACCTTATGCTTGCCAGGCAGGCACTTTGCCCCTGAGCTCTAGCCCTGGCTCAAGATGTGGTATTTTTATACAATGGAGTATTACTCAGCTATAAAGAAAGATCAACTCGAGGCTTTTATAGGTAAATGGATGCAACTGGAGACCATATTCATAAGTGAAATAAATCAGACCCACGTGTAAATATCGTCTTGTCTGCCTACTGTAAGAAACTGAGCATAAATAAAATTCAAAAGGTACAGTAGATACTGTGAAAGGGAAAGAAACTGCTCAAAAGGAAAGAACAACTGTTATGGGGGAAAGAAGAAAAGAAAGAAGGAAAAAATATGTACATATATACACAAGATAGCTAAGATAATTGTACTACTAATTTCAATTGGTTTATTGAAAGGAACAGGTAATGCCTAATTGATCAATTTTGCATGCCTATGCCGGGTAATCTGAACAACTAAGATAACAATATGCAATATAACAACCATTTTTAATTTCCTATCATCTTGTTTTGAAATTCTGTATCTTTTTTTTTTATTCTTTGTAAAATAAAAAAAAGTATCTTAGGGTAAATTCTAGATATCATGTTATTTTACCTTTACATAGAATATATGCATAAAATGTAAAGACATTTTCACCCATAACCACTCCTTCATTATGCTATCCAAAATAATGAATAATTCCTTAACAGCATCTATACTCAGTTCACAATTTTTAAATATTAATTTTATTGGTACAGTTTTGATATATATAATATTCACATTCATCATATGGAATTTGTACCTGTACATAGTATATCTTGAGTCTTCAGCCCCCCCATTTTCCTCTCCTCCCTTCAACACTTCTTCCCCTCCCTATTTACAAAACTGTATTCTTGTTCTATTCTTTTTTTTACCATTTCCCTCGCTTCCCTTCCCCTTTGCCTCTCCCTTGTTTCCCTTCCCATTTGGACATTCTCTTCCTAATTCCCAATATCTACCGTCCATTTTGGTCTATATTTACCTTTTCAGTTTCTCACATAACAGAAACAATGCAATATTTAAACACATGTGTCTGATTTATTTCACTTAAAAGTGTGGTCTCAAGATGCATCCACTTACCTGGAAATGTCTCATGTTTATCATTCTTTATGGCAGAATAGTACTCCATTGTATATGAAAACCACATTTTATTTATCCATTCATCTGTTGATGGGCATTCAGGCCATTTCCAAGATTTAGCTATTACAAATTGTGCTGCTATAAACACAGGTGTGCATGTATCACTGTAGTATCATGATTTTAGCTTTATAGGGAGGATACCAAGAAGGAGAATAGCTGGCTCAAATGGAATCTCCAATTTTAGCTTTTTTAGGGATCTTCATATTGATTGCCATATTTACACCCCCCACAACCAGTGGAGAAGGGTTGCTTATCCCCACAGCCTCATCAGCATTTGTTATTGGTTGATTTTTTTTGGTGATAGGCATTCTTTCTGGAGTGAGATGGAATCTCAGTGTTTTAATTTGCAGTTCTTGAATGACCAATGATGTTGAACATTTTTTCATATATTTTTTGTACTTCTTCACCTGAGAAGTGTCTATTCATTTCAGATGTCTATTTTTGGATTGGGTCTAAAAATTTGACAGGTCAGACATCTTTGAATCCTTTGTATATTCTAGATATTAGTCCCTTGAGGAGTAGCTGGTAAAACTTTTTCCCATTCTGTGGGTTGTCTTTTCATTGTTTTTTTTTTCTTTGCTGTGAAAAAACTTTTAATATGTTGATTTTTTGTAATATTTCCTGTGTGATCAGGGCTTTGTTCATAAAGTCCTTGCCTACACTTACCTATTGCATCTTCCCACAGATTTAGTGTTTCTGTTTCAAAATTTATATCTTTGATACATTCAATTTTAGTTTAGTGCATGGTGAGAGGTATGGGTTTATGTTTAATTGTCAGCATGTAGAAAGTCAGTTTTCCCAGTACCATTTATTAAAAAGGCTGTCTTTCTTTCAGTGAAGCTGTTTGGCCCCTTTGTCAAACATAAGATAGGTGAGTGTGTTTGAAGTTGTTATCACATCTTCTATTTCATTTCATTTATTATCAGGTTTGTTTCTTGCCTGTATCACACTGTTTTTTATCATGGTAGCTTTGTAGTATAATTTCATATCAGGGATTGTGATGCTCCTTGTCTTGCCTTTGTTGCCCAGAATTGCTTTTGTTATTCTTGACCTCTTCTGGTTACAAACGAATTTTAGGATTGTTTTCTCTATTTCTATGAGGTGTGCTATTGGCATTTTGATTGGGATTGCATTAGATCTGCATGATTTGTTTAGAAATACAGCCATTTTCACGATATTGGTTCTGCCTATCCAAGAATGAGGGGCATCTTTCCATTTTCTTTTTCCTTTGGTACCTGGAATTGAACTCAGGACCTTGTGATTTTCAGGAAGGTGCTGTGCCACTGAGCTGTATCCCTGGCCCTCTTTCCATTTTCCTATATCCTATTCAATCTCCTTTTCCAGATTGCTGTATTTTTCAATGTAAAGATGTTTTAATTCCTTCATTAGATTGATTCCTAAGTATTTCATTTTTCTTGATATTATGAAAGGGCTGTTTCCCCAGTTTCTTTCTCAGTGTATTTGTTATTTGTGTACAAGAATGCTATTGATTTTTGAGTGCTGATTTTGTATCCAGCTATGCTACTGAATTTGGTTATTAAATCTAGGAGTCTTTTGGTAGAGTTTTTGGGGTCTTCTATGTATAAAATCATGGAATCCATTAATAATGATAACATAGCATCTTCTTTTCTTATCCTTTTTCATTTCTTTCTCTTGTCTAATGCTCTGGCTAATCTTCCCAGAATTGCTGCATATTGAACAGGAGTGATGAGAGTGGGTACCCTTGTCTTGTTCCTAATTTTAGAGTGAAAGTATTCAGTATTTGACTGTTTAGTATGATATTGGCTGCTGGTTTGTCATAGGTGGCTTTTATCAGATTGAGACAAAGAACTTCTATTCAGGTTTTCTTTAGTGTTTTCATCATGAGAGGGTGTGGTACTTTGTCAAATGTTTTATCTACACCTACTGAGATGATCATGTGGTTTTCATCCTTGGTTCTGTTAATGTGGTGTATTACATTTGTTGATTTACGTATGTTGAACCATCCCTATATTGCTGGGATGAACCTGTTTGTTCATGGTGTATATAACCTTCTTGATGATTTGCTGCATTGTGTTTCCCAGTATGTTACTGAGGATTTTTGCATCTATGTTCATTAAGGAAATTGGCTGGTTGTTGTCTTTTTTGGTTGGATCCTTTTCTGGTTTTGGTAATGCTTGCTTCCAGGAATAACTCTGAGAGTATTGTTTGTCTTTCAATACCATTAAAGAGTCTGGGTTAGTGGCATTAGATCTCTAAAATTTTTTGTACAATTCAGCAGTGAATCTGTCAGGACCTGGGCTTTTTTGTTGTTGATAGTTTTAAAATTACTTCTTCAGGGCTAGGGCGATAGCTCAGCAGCACAAATGCCTGCTTGGCAAGTGCAAGGTCCTGAGTTCAATTTCCGGTGCAAAAATATGTTTAAAATTACTTCTTCAGTTTCATTGACTGATACTGGGTTACTGGGAATTTTTATTTCTTTTGATTTAGCTTTGGTAATTCATATGTATCTGGAAATCTGTCCATTTGTTCTGCATTTTACATCTTATTAGAGTACAGCTTCTCAAAGTAGGTACTTACGACTTTTTGGATTTCTGCAGGATCCCTTATGATTTTGCCCCTTTCACTCCTAATTGCTTGGATTTGAGTATTTTTTCCTTTTTTTTTTGATAAGATTATCTCAAGGTTTGTCTGTTTTATTTAACCTTTCAAAGAACCAACTCTTTGATTCATTGGTTCTCTGTATGGTTTTCTTAGTCTCTATTGCACTAATTTCTACTGTGATCTTGTAATTTACTTTCTTGTACATTTTTTTGATTTAACTTGCTCTTCTTTTTCTAGAAACTTGAGGTTCAGCATTAGGTTATTTATTTGAGCTCATTGTGTTTTTCTGATGTGGGTATTCACTGCTATAAATTTTACTAAGGAGTGCTTTCATTGTGTACCATATGTTCTAGTGTGTTCTATTGTCATTATCTTTTTTTTTTGTCTTTTTGAGACAGAGTCTCACTATGCAGTTCAGGCTGGCCTTGAGCTCACTTTGTAGCCCAGGCTGGTCTTAAACTTGCAATGATCCTCCTGCCTCAGTCTCCCAAGTGCTGGGATTATAAGCATGTGCCACCACTCATGGCTGTCACTATCTTTTAATTGTAGAAATTGTCTAATTTCTTCTTTAATTTTATCTGTGACCTGTAATTGTTCAGGAGAGTGTTATTTAATTTCCATGTGATTATGGAGTTTTTGTGGTTTCTCTTGCCATTGACTTCCAATTTCTTTGCACTATGATCTGATAATATGCTTGGGATAATTTCAATTCCTTTGTATTTACTAAGCATGTTCTATGAGCTACTATCTCGTCTATTTTGGAAAAAGATCTGTGTGCAGCTGAGAAGAATGTGTTTTCTGTTGTGCGGTGGAACACACTGTAGAGGTCTAGTATGCCTATTTGTTCAAAGGTTTGGTTCAGCTCTGATTTTTTTGGTTGACTTTTTTCTAGTTGACCTATTTGTAACTAGAGTATTGAGGTTCCCCACTACAGTCACATTAGTGTCTTATATGATTTTTCATATCCATTAATGTTTGTTTTATATAGTTGGATATGCTGGTATTTAGTGCATATGTATTTATGATTGGTCATTTTTTTCTCTTGAATTGTTCCCTTAAGAAGTTGGAAGTGACCTTTTTTGTCTTTTCTGATCAGGTTTGCCTTGAAATCCACTTTGTCTGCAAATAGGATAGCAACTTCTGCTTTTTCTGTGTTCCTGTCACATGGAGTATTGTTTTTCATCATTTGACTTTCAGTCTATAATATTGAGTTAAATGTGTTTCTTGTGTGCAGTATATTCTTGGACCCTGTTTCTTGATCTGTTCTTCCACTCTGTTTTTTTTTTTTTGGTTGGTGTATTTAAACTATTCACATTGATGGTTATCTTGACTCATCCTTGGAATATTTTTTCCTGTTGTTGGTTCTCTTTCTTTCCATTCTGTTTAACTGCCTGACTTACCTGATGAATTCATTCTATTGGGATTCATGGAATTGTTGTCTTCCTTTTCTATTTCTAGAATACCCTCCAGAACTTTTTGGAGTACTGGTTTCATGGTCATGAGTTCCTTCAGCTCTTGTTTTTCATGGAAGTATCTGATATCTCATTTAATTTTGTGGGGTACATCAATCTTGATTGTATGTTGTTTGCTTATAGGACTTGAAATACTTCAGTCACTCCAAGCTCTCTTAGACTTAAGGGTTTGTGTTGAAAAATCTGCTGTGATTCTGATGGGCCTACTTCTGTAGTTATTTGTTTCTTTTCTCTATCAGCTTTTAATATTCTCTTTTTTTGTTGAATTTCTGGATTCTTGAGTATGATATGCCTTGGTGCAGTATTTTTTCTGATCATGGTTAACTGGAGTTCTATAAACTTTACTCATTTTTATATGAAATTCTTTTTTCATGGTTAGGAAATTTTCTGCTACTATTTTTATGAATAGGTTTTTTTATGGGTTTTGTGATATCTTCTGATTTTTCATTGATTCTGTTCAATCTTATGGTATTCTTTGCATCATCTTGCAGCTGTTGGATTGATTTTTCTTGGTCCCTTGCTATTTTAAGAAGTCATTCATCTGATGATAGCTAGCTGCAAACCTGTCTTCTAGATCTGATATCCTATGTTCACATCAGGTGATTCTGCAGTGCTGTATACTTTCAATAGAATTTTTCATCTTTTGGATATCTGTTTTGAATCTGTTTTATGGAATCCAGTTCTTATGTTGAGTATTCATGGTTTCCACCATTTTCTTAAGCTTCTCTATTTTTTATCTGCATTTATTATAGATTCATTAACCATGTCCCTCACTAGGGTTATCATATGTTTAGATGTCTGAAAAATTATTTTGAATTTTTTTTCTAGAGCCTCATTCATCTGTTTTGTTACTTCTGCTGTTACCATTTCAGGGAGTTGAGCTGGGTGGCTTCTAATTTCTTTAACCTCACTGCCTCTTGCATTTGCCTTGGGTGAGCTAGGAGTGTGGGGTTGCATCTTACTTCTGTGTCTTTTCATTTTGTTTTTCATTTTTAAATATTTGTTTTTTAAATATTTGTTTTCTGAATTTATGCTTGTAAATTGCTTGTGGTAGGTAGCTTCATTATTACTTTTGAGACCTCCTTAGGAAATGAGTTCTTTACAGAGATGTCTTCTAGGTAGAGTTGGCTTTTGCATTTGTCCCCAAATCCTACCTGTTCAACTTATTAAGGATGAGAGGTTGCTGCCTATTTGGCCTAGCACACTTCGATACTGCACTATGGTATTTTTTATGACCTCAGACCTTCTTGGTATTGGCATACAAAGAAGAACAACTCATCAGAACAACTATATTACCTTGGCTAAAATAGTACAATCAGTAATAACAATTGCAGGAAGCACAATCTAGAAAATGCAAACTGTGCCAACTGTTTATTTGGCACCTTAAACTATGGATACAAGATTTATAGTTATATTACAAAACCTAAAACAAACCAGAAAATTTTATACAGTAAATATCCCCTCAATAGAGTGATTTTACCCTCAAGAGAGAAAATTTAAAAGGGGTAAGAGGAAAAAAATAGAGAACTAAGATAAGAGAGAGTGGAAGCAAAGCTGAGGGCCACAGAAAGATTACTCAAGCCTTGAGAAACTTGTGAAGAAGATAGGAGGGAAAGAAATAAGGAAAAATGAAAAGAAACAGAACCAAAGAAAAAACTAAAAACAGCATTTACACTCATGAAAAAATAAAAACAACCAAGAATGAAGAAAAAAAAAGAAAAGATAAAAAAGAGAGATTTCTCTGATTTAAACCCCATGGTTATCTTCTGAGGTCTATAATTGTGTGGTAGTTTCCAATTCATGGCATGTCTCCACTGTCACTGGTTGAAAATGGCGGGAGACAGAGCCTAGATCTGTGCTGGCTGATCTCAGCAAGTCTTCAGTAGGAACAGTGTGAGGTGCCAATTCTGGTCCGTTCAAATCCACAGAAGTCCAGGCTGATCTTGGCCTCCTGTGGGGTTGGAGCCTGAGTTGTTCAGCCTACAACACTCTCAGTGTCTCTCTTGCCTATCCTTGCCTCCCTGATCCAGGATGTCTCCCTTGGTTGTGCCCCACCCACTCACTGGGAGCCCTGAGATGAAGCAACCCTTGGCTGCTCCAAGTCCTGGGTTCATTTGCCCCCTCCCTAAAATGGCATCTGGTCAAGCACCCTCTCTTGGTATGCTTGGACTGGAGTCACTCACCAGTTGTTGTCGTCCACAGCATGCACTACTCCATTCCATTAGTTTGTGTATCACTGAAGGCCTCTGAGGTCCCCTCCCCCATGCCACTGTGTCTGTAGATTCAATCCGCTTATGTCATGCCAGAAGCCGGGAGTCAGGGAGAAGATGGTTTGCCACCTTCTTTTTCTGCATTGAGGTCTGTCTCTTCACTTTCCCTGTGGACTTCAAGTCTCCCTGCAGATCCTTTCTGGGTCCCAGGGATCCACCCTCTTCTTTTCTTCCCCAAGTTGTTACATTCCAGTGTCTGGATTCTGAATTTTGGAGAGGCTGATTTGCTGCTGTTTACTACTGTGCCGTCCTCCCAGAAGTCCCCTTAGTTCAGTATTAAATTTCTCAGGTTATGTCCGAAAATTGCATAATAGTTGGTTTGTTCAGATAAGGATCCAATTAATTTTGGATACTATATTTGGTCATAATCATACCTATATATTACATATGTTATCTTTTGTTATTATGTCTGAATCCCTCTTAATGTACAGCAGTCTGTGCCTCACCATTTCCTTTTCAGACTGTTGACTTGTTGCAGAGAATGGGTCCATGTTTTTGGAGAATATCTCTCATTTTGGATGTTTGTTTTATTTCTTATGCTATCAATTACCTGTCTTGTATACCTCATGGTTTTCAATAAAGGAAGTTACTTTAGAGGTTTGATGATATGCAGATTCGATTTTTTTTATCAAGAATACTTGACAAGAGTGACTATAATTCACATGGAATCATATCTGGAGGTACACATCTGTTTCACTTTCAATGAACAAGCGACAATCTGAATCCTTCATTGTAATGTTTCCAAACAATTTTCATCCAATGTTTTAAGTCATTCATGACCACTGTTGAAATTAATCATTTCATTACTAATCTTATTTTTTACAACTACCTAGAATTCTCTGTGAGGTTTTTTTGTTGATTTTGTGTGAAACATAGTCTCATTATATAGTTCAGGCTGGCCTTGAGCTTAGAGCAATCCTCCTGCCTCAGCATCCTGAGCTCTGTGATTATAAGCATGTGCCATCACACCTGGAATCTTAGAATCCTCTGAAAATAAACTTTCCCTCATCATATATGACTATTGGGTTACTTGTTCAAGAAAGGCAACAGAATCTATAATCCCAACACTTGGGAGGCTGAGGTAGGAGGATCATTGCGAGTTGGTGACCAGGTTGGACTACAAAGTGAGCTCAAAGCCAGCCTGAACTACATAGTAAGACCCTGTCTCAAAAGACCAAAAAAAAAAAAAAAAAAGCTCGCCGGGTGTGGTGGTGCATGTCTGTAATCCCAGCACCCGTGAGGCTGAGGCAGTAGGATCGTTATGATTTCGAGACCAGCCTGAGCTACAAAGTGAGCTCAAGGCCATCCTGAACATAGCAAGACCCTGCCTCAAAAAGACACACACAAAAAATTCTCATTGTACTATGACATGTCAAAAGAAAAGAATCTGAAACAGCAAAAATAAATGAGGTGTATGAGTGAAGCACATACTAAAGAAGGTAAGATTTCAGAAACGCAAGGGAAGGAACCTTGCACTTAACAGAGAATGAAATCGTGGCAAAAAATACCTGTTTTAAAAAGTTGTGTGTACACTGGCATCTAAATCAAAGATAATTTTAGTTAAAGCACAAAAGAAATAACCAGATTATACAAAGTTACAGCAAAAGCTGTAAAATTCATGATAAAAATTCCCTTTGGTTAAGAATCTTATGCTATACCCAAAAAGCTAGTTTTAAAACTTTTTAACCTTGGAGGACTTCATTTATCTCCATCCATGTACATAAGAGGTTTTTATTGAGGTTTTGTTCATAACCATTAATGTTTCATGACTTTGTATTAATTGTTTGCCATTCCTTTAGGTTATGTGATTTGACCCCAATAAAGAAGTATTTCCTTTGGTTTAAAAAAAGGCAAAAAAAAAAAGAAAAAGAAAAAGGCAGAAAAAAGAAAGGCAAAAGAAATGCTTAATTCTTTCTTTAATGACCAATTTTTGAAATAAAATTTGGTACCTACTTACTTTCAATGATATCCAATCAGTTCTGTTTGTTCTTCTAAAAAATGTATTCATTGGGTTGCATACCAGTTGCATTTATTACTCTCATTAATACTCAAATTATCCCATGTTTTGCCAATGTGTTTCATCCCATACCCTTTGGGCATTACCAGCTGGTGTTCCATAACTTACATGATCATGGTGTCTTACACATTTCCTTCCAGCGAGCCCTACTTGATACACATGTTCTTCTTTTGAGACAGGGTTTCACTGCGTAATCCAGGCTGGCCTGGGACTCATGATCCTTCTGCCTCAGCCTCTGGAGTGGTGGGAATACAGGTATGTGCCACCATATCTAACTACACCTTCTTTTTAAAAAGTATATATTTTTTCTCTTTTTTATTGAGGTATAAGTTATTATAACTTATAAAATCCATCCATTATAAATGTATAACTCAACAATTTATAGAGTTATGCAACCATGACCAAAACCCAATTTTAGAACATCTTCATCAAACTAGAAGATCCCCTGTACCCTTTTGTAATCAGTCCCCATTCCCATTCCTAGCCTGAAGTAACCATTAATTTGCTTTCTGTCTCTGTATATTTGTCTTTTGTAGAGATTTCATATGAATGGGATTATAATCTCTACAGCTTTTTGCATCTGGCTGCTTTCACTTAGCTTTAGGTTTTCTTTCAAATTAAGGTATAATTTACAAACCATAAAATTCAGCATTTCAACATGGGTGACTTAGTAGGTTTTAGTATATTAACAAGGTTACAACCATCAACATTATCTGATTTAACAATATTTTCATCACACCAAAAAGAACCTCCATGTTTATTATTACTGAGTTCTCATTTCCTCTCCCACACGATGCTGCAGTACATAATGATTAAATTCATTGTGGAGACTTGGTACATGTACGTAATACATCTCAATCCCCTCACTTTTTTTGCTAGCATCAGATTTATTTATTTATTTTATAAGCCCATATCAAATTATCATACATACAGATTAACAGACTAACAGGCCCAAAACATATAAAACACATAAGATGGGCCAAGGAGATAGCTCAGTGGCATAGTGCCTGCCTAGCAAGCACAAGGCTCTGAGTTCAATTCTCAGTTCAAAAAAAAAACCACACACACACATAAGATAATTACACTATATCAAGGTACACTCATAGATACATTGTCTTGCTGGATAACAATAACTTTTTTCTGTCTAATTTTTGTTATTGTCCATCTTTTCACACTGTTTATATATTGAGTTTCTCATATAAGAGAAATCATGCAATATTTAAGCTTACATATCTGATTTACTTCACTTAGCATTATGATCTCAAGCTGCACCCATTATTTTTTTTGGTACTGGGGATTGAACTCAGGACATTGTGCTTGCCAGGCAGGTGCTTATACCACTGGGCTATATCCCCAGCCTCCCATTTTCCTACAAATGACTCACGTTTACCCTTTATGGCAGAGTAGTACTCTACTTTGTATAAATACCACATTTTTTTTATCCATTCATTTGTTGATGGCCATTTAGGCTGTTTCCAAGATTTAACTATCATGAAATTGTGCTGTTATAAACATGGGTGGGCATGTATCATTTTAGTGTAACATCTGTAACTCTTTTGGGAAGAAACCTGGAAGAGGAATAACCAGGTCAAGTGGAATTTCTATTTTTACTTTTTTTCAGCAATCTCCATACTGATTTCCGTAGTGATTGTTATCAGTTTACACATATACCAACAATGAAATATTCTTTTCCTCCCACAGCCTGTCCAACATTTTTTATTGTTTGATTTCTTGATGATAGCTATTCATTCTTCTAGTTCTGTAAAGAATGCTAGTGGCATTTTGATTGGGATTTTGTCAGATCTGTATAGCTATTTTGGAAGTATGGCCATTTTGCTTACACTGTTTCTGATTCTCCAGGGATAGGGGATATCTTTTCATTTTTCTGATGTCCTCTTCAATCTCCTTCTTCAGAGTAATGTAGTTTTCATCATAGAGGTCTTTCACTTTCTTAGGTAGGTTAATCCCTACATATATAAGTTTTTGGTACACTTGTGAATGATATTTTTTCCTCATGTTTTCTACGTGTGTTCTTTATTAGTGAACTGGAATGACATTATTTTTTTGTGTTGGTTTTGTATCCTGACACATTATTTAATTTGGTTATTAAATCTAAATGTCTTTTGGTGAATTTTTAAAAGTCTTCTTTCAAAGGATCATGTCATCTGCAAATAACAATAATTTGTCTTCTTCCTTTCCTGTGCATATGTAACCCTTTGATTTTTTTTTTTTGTCTAATTGCACTTGCTAAAGTTTTTAGTGTTATATTGTACAGGAGTAGTGATAGTGGACAAACCTTTTTTTCCCCTGATTTTAGAGAGAAAGTTTTTTGGTTTTCTCCACTTAATATGATGTCAGCAGTAGGTTTCTCATAAATGGCTTTTATCAGATTGAGATAAGGTCCTTTTATACTTACTTTCTTCAGTGTTTTTATCATGAAAGGATGTTGATTTTTATCAAAGGCTTTCTCTGCATTTACTGAGATGATCATCTGATTTTTTCCTTGCTACTGTTTATGTGATGGATTACATTTATTGATTTGTATATGTTGAACCCTGCTTTTACCCTTGGAATGAAGTCTATATGGTTATGATGTATGATCTTTTTGATGATTGATTTGAGTTCTGTTAGCCTTAATCTTTTTGAAGATTTTGCATTAAAGAGATTTGTTAAAGAGATTGGTCTATAGTTCTTTTTTTGTTGGATCCTTGCCTGGTCTTGGAATCAGGGTAATGCTGGTTTCCAGGAATGACTTTGGGAGTGCTCCTTTCATTAAAGAGTTTGAGCAGAATTGGTCTTAGGTCATCTCTAAAGGTTTTGTAGAATTCAGTGGTAAATTCATCCAGACTTTGGCTTTTCTTAGTAGGTTTATTATTGTTATTATTATTATTATTATTATTATTGATTCAATTTCATTACTTGTTATGGGATTAATCAGGGTTTTAAAATCTTCTTGGTTCTGTTTTAGTAATTCATATATATCTAGAAATCTACGTTTTAATTCTCCAATTTACTGGAGTACAGGTTTGTGAAGTAGTTGTTAATAATCTTTTTGATTTTGTCAGTATACATTGTGATTTTACCTTCTTCATTTCTAATTACACTCATCTGGGTCTTTTCTCTCCTTTTTGTGTTAGATTAGGTACAAATTTGTCTCTATTATTTATTCTTTCAAAAAACCACTCCTTCAATTATATATATTCTCAATTCCATTGATTTCTACTCTGCTCCTTATAATTTCCTTCCTGGTGCTAGCTTTGGGTTTGAATCTGTCTTGTTTTTCTGGGACCTTGATATGCATCTTTACGTTATTTATTTGAGCTCACTTTGTTTTGTGATGTGGGCATTCACAGATACAAACTACCCTCTTAGGACTCCTTTCATTGGGTTCCATAAGTTCTGTTATGTTGTACTGGCATTATCCTTTCGTTCTAGAAACCATCTTATATCTTTCTTGATTTCTTTTGGAAGCCACTATTTAAGGGTGTATTGTTCAGTTTCCACATATTTACATAATTTCTGTGTTTTTTTTTGTGATTAATTTCCAGTTTCATTATGCTATGATTTGATAATATGAATGTATAATTTGTAATTTTTTTACAGTTACTTAAGCTTGCTTTATTGGCTAATATATGGTCTCTTTTGGAGAAAGCTTCATGTACTGCTAAGAATGTGTATGGTGTTGTTGGTGGGTAGAACACCCTGTAGATATCTATTAAGTGCCTTCATTCAAAGGTTTTATTCAAGTTTGATATTTCTTTGTTGATTTTTTGTCTAATTGATCTATTTGTGATAGTGATGTATTGATACCTTCCACTATAATTGTGTTTATATTTATCTGGTCTTGTATGTCAATTAGTACTTGTTTTATGAAGTTGGTGTGCTGTGGTTTGCCGTATATATGTTAATAATTGCTACTTCCTCCTGTTGGGTTCCTCTTGTGACCAATTGTAGTAACTTTCTTTGCATCTTTTCATCAGGACTCTCTTGAAGTCCACTCTGTGTGAATATAAGATAGCTACACTTGATTTTTTTGGGTTCCCATTGCATAGAATATTATTTTCTCTCCTTTGATTTTTAGTCTATGAGTTTCATGTTGGGTTAAATGTGTTCCTTGCATACAGTATATTATCAAGTTTTGTTTCTTGATCCGCTTTGATTGGGGAACTGAGACCGGTCGCATTGAAAATTATTACTGGGAGATATTGACTCATTCCTGTTCTTGTCTTATTTTCTGTTGCTGAATTTCTATCTTTCCATTCTACTTAACTGTTCACTTTACCTGGAGTATTGATTCTATTAGACCTTTTGTCATTGTTAGCTCCTTTGTCTCTTTCTAGGCTATCCTTGAAAATTTTTTGGTGTACTGGTTTTATGATCTTGAATTCCTTTAAGTGCTCTTTATCATGAAGATATCTTATTTCTTTATCAATTTTGAAAGATACTTTTATAGGATCTATTAGCCTGTATTGAAAATTATTTTCTTTTAGGGTTTGAAACACTTCACTCCAAGCTCTCCTGGCCTTTAAAGTCTGTATTGATAAGGCTGCTGTAATTCTAATGGGTTTACCTTTCTAAGCAATTCCTTGCTTTTTCTAACCACTTTGAAGATTCTATTCTTGTGTTGGACTTCTGTGGTTTTGACTATGATGTTTCATGGAGGGTTGTTTTCTGATGTTGGCCATTGTCTATAGGTCTCACTTATTATGTCAGATTACTTCCCCTTGTTTGGAAAGTTTTCTGTTATCATTTCTGCAAACAGGTTTTTTTATGCTATTTGTGCTGTCTTCTGACTTTTGACTAATTGCAATCAGTTTTAGGATCTGTGGTATCATCTAAGGATCTTTTGGATCCATATTTTGTGCATTCTTGTCTTTTTAAGGTGTCTCTCACTAATCAGTCACTGACAACAACCCTGTCTTCTAGTTTTGATATTCTGTCCCCACATTGGTCACTTTTGCTGCCCGTGCTTTTGATGGAAATTTTATTTTCCTGAATTTCTATTTGGAGCCTTTTTAATGTACTCTAAATCTTTTCTGTGTTGGTCATTCATAGTTTGCATTTTTAAAGCTCTTTGTCATTGATCATTTGTCCCAATATCTGTTTACTTACATCTTTTGTGAGGTTGCCAAATGCTTTATTGGTCTGTTTAGTTATCTCCTCTGATATCTTTTCAAATAATTAGGGTGTGTGGTCTTTCATTTCCTCCCTTTTAATGCTGCATGGATTGGCTTTGAGTGAATTGGGTGTTTTCAGAGGTATTTTGTTGGCTTTGTTTTTTCATGTTTCTATTATTTCTTTGCTTATTTTTGTGTTGAGGCTTGTGAGTTAATTGTAGTGGAAAGCTTTGTTTCCAGTATAGAGACCACTGTAGTTCATGTGTACTTTTCAGTGTTGTCCTCTGGGCATGGCTAAATATTGGCCTTACCTCTTTCCAAGCATCCAACCACATCCATTTACTTGGGATGGGAGGTTGCAGCATATTGTGCCCAGTATCCAATTCTCTAGGAATGGGTCACAGTATTGTTAATGACTCCAAGGCAATCTGGATATTGGCATCCCAAGAAAACCAATTAATAGCAACAGCTATGTCACCTTGACTAGAGTAAAAAAATTAGCGTCAATTATAGTATCAAATACAAAGTAAATATTAACAAATCTTAAGGACCAACAATGTATGCACTTAACTGTAGAAAAGAAACCTGTAATTATAGTATGAACACTAAGACAAACCAAATATTGACTTACTATTGACCTACATTAAATATCTGCTAAATGGGTCAACTTTACCTTTACTAGCAATAGAACAGTATTCAACAGTAATAGCATAAACTTAACTAGTTATCTAGAGACTCATAAAACTGAGAGTTATACTAGTAAAGTTAGAGGAAGTGGGGAACCAGAGAATAAAAAAATAAAATTTGAAAAATTAACCAGTGGGATATGAGAAGGAGGAGAGAAAAGTGGGCTATGTGGCCCTATTCAGGAGTAAAAGGAAATTAATAATAATACAGAATAGTCACAGGAAAGAATGAACAAGAAAAAGAAGAAAAAAGATAATAGAAAAATACATAAATAAAGATAAGAAGGACAAGCAAAAAGATGAAAGAGGAAAAGAGAAAAGGAAAGCAAAGAAACAGAGTAAAAAAGGAGAAAAAAATCCAACCCCCAAACAACTGATGAAGGAAAGTAAAAACAATACAAAATTAAAACAATCAAGCAACTATTGGTGTTTTTTTGTTGTTGTTGTTGCTGTTGTTGATGTTTGTCTGTTTTGTTTTTTATCTTTGGATTTTTGGTTTTTGTGTTTTTTCTGTTGTTGAGAGGATTAATTGTCTGACTAAATTTGCATGTCTGTATATGGGTTTATATATTTACACTTCGAAGATATCAATGGATAAAGCAATAACCACTGTTTAGACCATATCACCTTGTCTATAGATTAGTTGTGATTGTACTATTTTTTAT
>PVLD010022175.1:0-29835 GCA_004027595.1 Dinomys branickii | reverse complement strand
TGGGACGAAGGAAAGGAGAAAAGAAAAAGACAAAAATGTATGTATGTATATAGGAATATATATGAATATACATATATGCAGGAGGGCTAACATGGTTCTACTATTGTATTATATCACTTAATGCTAAGCAATAATCGATGACAGGATATTAGATTAATCGTGTATATCTGTATGTGTTATCCTGAACACACACTTCGAATATATCAATATGTAAATCAGCAACAAGCGGTGTTTTTTGTTGTTGTTGTTGTTGATGTTGTTGCTGTTGTTGATGTATGCCTGTTTTGTTTCTTGTCTTTGGATTTTTGGTTTTTGTGTTTTTTTTCTGTTGTTGAGAGAATTAACTGTCTGACTAAATTTGCATGTCTGTATATGGGTCCATACATTTACAATTCGAAGATATCAATGGATAAAGCAATAACCACTGTTGAGACCATATCACCTTGTCTATAGATTAGTTGTGATTGTACTATTTTCTGTGATAATTTGTGTCTGTTTGTCAATATGTTTTTGTACTTTTGTTTCTAAAATAAAAAAATAAATAAAAATTAAAAAATACAATTTACATTTATGTATTCCTTATTTATTCTCTAAGTGCAACATGCCTTATAATGTAATATGTACTTAATAGTCAGGAATCACCTACAGTAATAACTGGTTAACTAAGCTCCTTCTATCTTGTGGTTGACATGGAAAAAGAAAATGGACATAGAAATAATAATTAAATTTTTCTAGAATGAGCTCCCTACCAAAAATATAATAAAATAAAATATACATGATGTTATTCTGAGTGATAGGAGAATGAAAAGTTTCAAGCTAATGAGGAAGATCTCTGTGGGAAGGAGACTCACAGGACGCTGACTATTCTGATTATAACAGAATGAATAGAAATTAAGATGTCAAAATTCACTAATAGCACACCTGTGAATAAAAGTAAAAATAATTAGAGTGATGTTTTCTCATGGTTATTTTCTAGTAATCAATCAATATAGTCAAATGAAAATGTTATTACAACTGCCCTGGTTATGGCTGTTCCAATGAACAGAATCAATAGAATATATTTGGTGCCCTGATATATAAAATAATGCAAGAAGTCACATTAGGTTGGCTTAGGGTGGAAGCAGAGTCAGCAGAGCACACAGTGGCCATTTGTGTGCTAGAGGAATGGATCCAACAGTTGCTGCATGCAAGAACCAGGAAGACACAGAAAAAAGCAAGTAAAATCCAACACCAGTCCAAGACCAGAGGCTTATTGGAGATTACCTGGTATGAGGCTACGTTTGGAGGCTGAAGAACCTGGAGTTTCTAAACACTCCAATAGACCTTTTCCCCTTTTATTCTACTGGCCAGCAAGTTCATTGGACGGCGAGAGGGTCTGCCTGTTCAGTCTGCTGGATGGCATACCAAGTACATCTGGAGGCAAACTGCTGACAGACCCAAAAATGAGCATCGCTGATGTGCTAGACCTTTCCTAAGTCAGTCATGTTGACATTTCATGATTAACATTCACATAGCACAACTATTTGGGATACAACAGAGAACATTCACTCTTCCCAGAAGGGGAGGCAAAGTTTCCTGAGGGTGATGCTTATTCTTCTCATTATATTACTTAACTTACAATACAGATTTAATAATATTTATCTATCGATATTGTCAGCCAAGCTTATGTTACATAGTGTTTGAATGAAAAATGAAAATGAAGGTGTTGATGTATATTATATATTTTCCCCAAATGTCTTTGTTGCCAATTTTTCTATTACTTTTCCTCCAGGTACTTGACCTTCTAGCCAGACTCCCAGCTAAATACCATGAAGAGCGGTACAGTCACTTATATAACTATTTGGATATTTACCTGAAGTGATAACTCATATCTTCATGCTTGCAGGGTCTGGGCACATTCTCATCATCCACAGTATGGTAATGCCCTAAAGGATCTCCTGCACTCCAAACTTTCTCTTCCTTACATTCATTGTGGAGTACTAGTCCAATTATTTCTTAGCCCTCTGGATTTGTCACTCCCGTGAGCACCATAATTCTCTCTGAAGCTTGTTGCCACAGAGAAATGAGGGCCCCAAAATGACCAGGGAGACTCTCAAATTCCAGTTCAATGGAATCGTTGTTCTTCTCTTTCTGGAACTGACTTCTAGGCCAGCAGAGAAAAGGTTACAGGAACAGAGAGCAAAAATTTCACTTCTGGACCCTAAGAGTAATGCTCGGTGGTACCATTCCCACTCCCAACCGTGTGTTCCTGGATCCATAAATCCTGATTCTAGGAGAAACAGTACCGTATGCAGTATTGGAAACTGGCTAGGAGCAAATAGAGACTTCTGGGAAATTTAATCCCAGCTCTGTGAAATACTGCCACCTAGTGGCTCTAGAATTGTGTCTTCAAGAAACCTTTCCCTTGTTCTCTCACTCCAGCTGCCTCTGTTTGGTAGCGGCATTATGAATGAGATCAGGGAGTTGTGCGAGCCTGACCCCTGGCATACTGGTGAAGTGGGCGGTCAGAAGCTATGCTTTGAGCAATACCGTGACAGCACATAGAGCACTCTGGAAGGGCACGGGTAGAGGGTTTGGCAGAAGCCTTCCCAGCAGGAAAAGCAAATCCACACAGAATAAGCTTCTAGTCCAGTACGGACAAAGAACTGCTACCAAAAGTGGCAGAAATGATTTAAAAGTGTATTCTAAGTAAGGGGGAATATTTTGAGATGGGTAAATGACAGTGTGCCTTTTATACAAATAAATTTTTAAGTTCAGCATTTAGCGTATATTTTGGTTACTCTTGCAATCGGATTTTGCAAGCAAGATGGCGGCGGGGGAGTCCTGCACAGGGAGTACTAAACTGCCAGCATTCACGTGGTGCGGGAATGGAGGCAATCCTCAACCGTCCGCAGAAAATATTAAAACTGTGCCGAGTGCCTCAGGGAACTTTTTGATTTTTAGTCAACTTTCAGCTGACTGGGGATCTGATAGGTAACATGGATTTCCCCCATCATCCTTCCCTCTAAATGCAAATGCTAGAGAAAGGCAGCTAATGCTCTGGAAAGACCTGCATTGTCTGACAGGTCTCTCACATCCACTGTCCCTGGTCCTAGCACTAAAAACATAACATGTGGGTGTTGTGCTTTTGCAAGACACTCACAGATTCCGGGATTGAATACGCAGCAGAGGGACACTGAAGCACGGCCTTGTTTCTTTTCAACACTGCTTACCTTAAACATCCCTGCGAAGAGCTTTTTCAGTCTCATAGCCCGTCTCTGTGCTCTATTTTCCATAATGCTCTCACATATTCCAACAAACTTACTTTCATATTATTTGTTGCTTTTTATTAGTAGTACACACAGTATAGAATGGCTATATTCTTTATAGGGTGTTGGTATATGTACATAACAAATCTTAATAACTTTTACTTCCTATTTACCCCTGAGTTCCTAGTCTGGTGTCCATTGGCAAAGGGATACTCCCTCCTTTCTTATTATCTATGTTTTATTTTGTTCTTAAATTACATATCCTCTCAGTTTCTGATATAAGAGAAACCACATGATAGCTAAGTTTGTGTGTCTTTATTTCATTTAACATTTTGGTTTCCAGGTGCATCCATGTCTTGGTTACTTTTCTCTTGTTGCTGAGATAAAATGCCCAATGCCCAAAACGAAGGAAGGAAAAGTTTATTTACCTTACAGTTTGTGGAGGTTTCAGTCTATACTTGGCTGGTTCTGAGGCAGAGTGGAATATGGCAGAGGGCAAACGTTCATGGCAGGAGATCACAGCAAAAACAACCAGCAAAAGGGAGGAATGGCTGCGAGCAGCCTCTTTCCTTCCCTTACATTGTGAACAGTCTACCCCCACCCAGGGGGCGTGTAGCTCTCACACAATCTCCATGCCTTCCTCTTCCACGGGCTCAGGATGTATACAAAGTAAGCACCTTGGCTTCCTGCTGAATCACTCAGCCAAACCTCTAGACTCCCCAAGTTGACACAATGTGTCAACCATAACATTCCACCCCTTGTCAACTTGGCAACCAGACACATTTCTTTAAACCAGTTTCCAGATACAAAGACATGCTTATATTAGAACCATAACATTTTGCTCCCATACAAGTTAAAATTAAACACTTCCAACATTTAAAGGCACAAAATAAACGTTAGCATCCAAAAGGCACCAACAAGGTAATATAGAGCTTTGGGACCAAAGCAAGTCCAAAATCCAGCAGGGCTAACATTGTGTCCTGTAATTCCACATCCACCATCTGAAGCAACTTGTAGCACGTTGTGAGCTCCAAAGGCCTTGCATGAGTCCACCCCTATGGCACTTCTGGTGGTTACAGCCTCCACAGCTTCTCTCTTAGGCTCACTTTGCCCTCTCCTTGCAGGTTTCCTCAGATGATCCATGGTCCTGTCTTTTCTAAACTTCTGAGGTCTCCAGGGCACCTTTTGCTTCACACTCACAGCTTCACACACTGCCTCTCAGGGGCACACTGCCTGCCCTCCCAGGCCTTCTGAAATCTGAGTGGAAGCCTCTAACCTCAGAACTCTTGCATTTTCCTTGCACCTAAAGCCAGGGCCACGTGGATGATGCCAAGGTCTGCTGCCACCTGGAGCAGTAGCCAAACTTTTCTCCCTCTTGGCCACAGGGATTGAGTGCCTGGATCACTGGGCACACTGAATCGAATTCTGAGGAGCAAATTCTCTATGCCGCCTCCATTCTGGAACCTGGTGCAGCAGCTGCCACCACTGCTATTCTGGAAAATGGCACTCTTTGGCTTCCTTCTCAGCAATAGAGATCCCCTCAGCCTTATCTTTGTAGTCCACAGCTTTAGTGGAGCTTTCCTTCTGGCCAAACTCACAACGTTTTAAATCATCCTGCTGGGCTCTTTGCTCTTGATTGTCAATATAAATCAGGCTAAAAGCCCCCAACAGTAGCCATGCCACTGCCCCAATATTCAACTGCCTTGAAATTTCTTTTGCCAGATTAATTAGTTCACTGCCGCCCTTAATGTAAGTCTCAGGAAAAGTCTCTGACACGAGCAAAATGCAGAAAAACTTTCGGCCAAGCCATAACATACATAATCTGGAGTCCAACAACCAATGCAGTCCTTCCCAACAGAAACCTTCCAAACCCAGTCCTTACAGGCAGAATTTCTATTGGCCTTCTGGTCTTCTGAGTTCTCACCAGAATCTGCCATACAAAACAGCCGAAGGCATTCCAACGCATCCCTTTCAGGCGACGTCTCTGAACCATTCCAAACTCTTCCCACAAGCCATTTTCAAAGGCTCTTGAACCACATGGTCAGGTATACTCACAGCAACAACCCTACCCCTGGTACCAAATTCTGTCTTCGTTATTTTTCTCTTGTTGCTGAGACAAAATGCCCAATGCCAAAAATGAAGGAAGGAAAGGTTTCTTTAGCTTACAGTTTGTGGAGGTTTCAGTCTATACTTGGCTGGTTCTGAGGCAGAGTGGCACATGGCAGAGGGCAAGCGTTCATGGCAGCAGAGCACAGCAAAAACAACGAGCAAAAAAGAGGAATGGCTGCGAGCAGCATCTTTCCTTTCCTTACATTGTAAACAGGCTACCCCCATCCAGGGGGCATGTAGCTCTCACACAATCTCCATGCCTTCCTCTTCCACAGGCTCAGGATGTATACAAAGTAAGCACCTTGGCTTCCTGCTGAATCATTCAGTCAAACCTCTAGACTCTCCAAGTTGACACAATGTATCAACCATAAAATCCACTTTTGTATAAATGGCCTAAATTTATCCTCCTTCCTGGCACTTGGGTAGTACTCCACTGTGTGTAACCACCACACTATTTCATCCGTTTCGCGGGACACATGGGCTGCTTCCAGTGCTTAGCCACAGTGAGGTGTGCTGCTACACACACGCATAATCACTATAATGTGTCTTGAGGTCTCCAGAAGAAACCTAGAAACGGAGAGAATATGATGTCTATTGGTTTATTGAAAGGAACAGTCAATGCTTAAATTTTTTTCTTGACCAGTTTTGCGTGCTTATATCTAGTAATCTAAGGACAACAATATGCAATATAACAACCGTTCTTGAATTCCTACCATCTTATTTAGTGAAGCTCTTTATCACTTCTAATGTTTTTAATCACTTTTTATTCTCTTTAATTATTTCATCAACCTTGCACTCTTATATCTGCTAATCTGAGCAACTTCATTGAAGATAACAATATGTAACATAACAACCATTGTTAATTCCTATTGTCTTGTTTTAAAATCCTGAATTGCTTTTATGTCGTTTTGTTTTTGTCTTTGTTATTATTTTGTTATTTTTGTCTCTTTAAAATAAAGAAAAGATTGTTTTTTATACTTTTAAAAATAAAAATAAAATAAAGGAAAAAAGCTGGAAGGAGAACTGCTGGTTGACACAGACATTATAGTTGTGATGTTGTGATGAATCTCTGTACAGCCTTCCATAGGGTTGTAGCACCTCACCTTCCCACCAGAGCCGTGGAAGAGTTCTTTCCCCTGCGGCCTCAGGCACATGTGTTCTTCTTTGACTGACTCATGACTCACTCTTTATACAGTAAGATGGAATCTCAGCAGTTTTAACTTGCATTTTTTTCACATAGGCAAAAAAGCTGTCATTTTCCATGCAGTCATTAATCGTTTGTACTTATCAAAAGTAGCTTTTCATTTTTTAATCATCTCTTTCATTTGGGAGACTTTGGGTTTCTTTGAATTCTTTATATATTCTAGACAATAGCTCTGTTTCACAAGAGAGGCTGAGAGAACTGTCTCCTTTCTTTAAGATGTCTCTGAACTGTACTGGTGTTTTTCTTTGCTGCAGTAGGAGGTTTTCATGTACTGTAATCCCACTTGGTGGTTATTGCTGTTATTTCTTGTGAATAAATTTTGTTTTGAAAGCCCTCCCACGTGCTTCTGTCCTCATAATTTCACCTACATTTCTTCTAGCATATTGTCTACTCTTGAATATTTAGGTCTTTGATGCACTCTGATCTTACCTTGATAAAGGATGATAGATACACATCTAAATTCAATCTTTGCAGATGGGAACAAGCTGCATGAGCACCGTTTGTCAGAGAGCCTGCCTGTCGTGCAGTGTATGCTTTCGGGCCCTTTATTGAAGATCAAATGACTAAATGCACCTTAGCCCGTCCTACATCCTCTTTTGTACTCCATTCATCCACACGTCTGTGTCTGTTCCCACGTCGTGTGATTTCTATCATCGTAGCTTTGGAATATAACTTGAAATCCAGGATTTGATGCCACCTTCTTTGCTCTTGTTGCTCAGGATTGCTTTTGCTATTCTGGGTCTCTTCCGGTTCCATATAAATTTTAGGGATTGTTTTCTCTAGTTCTGTGAGGAACACTCTTGGTGTTTTGATTGAGATAGCATTAACCTTGTACATCAATTGCAATTGAGGGCTGGGGATATAGCTCAGTGGAATAAGCGCTTGCCTCGGAAGCGCAGGGTCCTGAGTTCGATCCCCAGTACCACAAAAAAAAAAATTGCAATTGAATGGCACTTTTGATAACATGTTCTGGTCAGAAGAGTTGGATCACTTGGGATGTGACTTCAAAAGTTGTCCTCAGTTCCCTGATCCTTCTTTCACTCCGTTCTTCCTTACTACCATAGGCTGAGTGACATCAATGCCATGCCCCATTGCCATATTCTTTCTGCCCTGGGACCATCTGAACAAAGGCTGAAACAATGAGAAAAAAATAAACATCTCCTCTTTAAAGTTATGGGTGTCAGATATTTTTCCCATTCATGAGAAAGTGGCTAAGATAGATTTTGGCACCTGGAGAATGTATGAGACTGAGGCTATACCTGATCATGTGCTCCAGAAGCATTTGGAAATGGATTGCAGGAGTTTTGAAATGTTCAGAGATGCTTGCAAGAGAAGCCCTAGCATGGTATAAAAATCTCTTAATGGGAGATTCTGAAGAGGGTTCAGCAGATAAAAATGCGGACAGAAAGTGTTGACACTAAAGGTCAGGCTCATGAGGTTTCAGTTTGGAAGAAGCACTCCATTGGCAGGTGAACTAGGAGCCGTGTGTCCAGATGAAGGCCATCTTTCATCAGGACCACAGCAAAGATGGCTGGAAGATATCTCATCAGTCAGAAAGCCCCAGTCTTTCACATGCTCAAAGGTGCAAAACTGAAAATCTTCTTTTGAGAAGAGTTCCTTTGTTCGATAATGCTCACCTAGCTAACTGACTCCCCAGGATTTATTTCACAGGGCTCACGCACTGTGGTGTCCAGAGGCCTCTGCAGTCACAAGAGATGGGCACCTGGCTACTGTGTGAGCTTGTGTCAGACCTTGGTATCTCTCACGTGGTGTTGGTTTTTCATGTATGCAGAATGCAGTAGTTGTGGAGTCAGGAACGCTTTCACACAGATTTCACAAGGAGAACTTCGCTGCCAGCCAGTGTAGCCTGTGATCACAATGCATGAAGGTGAGAGTGAAGATAAAAATGTGGTACAGATTGAGAAAATTGGTAATACCAGCAATGTGGAATATCTGCTGAAGGAATCCCTGGGCAGTGAGTGGGGTCCCTCCAAGAGAGGCCCTGTGGTCTGCAACTGGAAATGACATAGGGACATTAACTCTCAAGCCCTTTGGAGAGTATCTGTCAGCAAAATCTGCTCTGGATCCTTGACATGGAGCTTTGGGATTAAATGTCTGTCCTACTGCTTTTCAGTGTTGTTTTGTGTGATTCCATTCTATACGTCTTTCTCCCTTTTGAAATAGGGATGTTTATTATCTGCCATTGTATGTTTAAGTACTTAAGTTTCTTTTTATGTTTTACAGGTTCTTGTAGCTAATTGTTTGCCTCAAGCCTCATAGAAGACTTTACATATGTAATTTTCGGCAGTACTGGAACTGCTAAGACTTGGTGACTTTTAGAGATGGACTAAATGCACTCTGCCTAATGAGACAAATACAAAGTTTTTTGGGGCCAAGAGTGGTATGTTGTTCAGATCAGAAACATTCCAAACTTCTCCTGCTTAGAGCTGGGGCTTTGTTGGAAGGAGCAGGTCACTGGGTGCATGACTGAAGCGTGTGTTATTGTCGGTGCCCCCCTCTTCACTCCTTCCTCAGAGACGAGGTCGAGGTCCTTGTCCTGTGCCATTCCCCACTGTCGTCTTGTTTGTGTCCTTGCTCTGAAACTGCGAGTTGAACTAAGCCTCCCTTAAAACTGTGCCCACCACTTACTTTGAACCTGTGACGAGAAAGTGACACACAAACTGATGAAAAGTTGGAAACTCACCAAAGCAGCTATCAAGAATACAGTCACTGCGAGATCAGGTCTTGTGTTTCTATCTGAATACATTGTACCATATTTTGGCTATATGATCAATATAATCAAGACAGAATTTAATGTCCTATTCTCTTTAAATAGCTCAGAAGAAATTATGTGAGTGTGTAAAAGCACTGTAAAGCAAAACTGAAGAATAGAAATGTTACCTGTAATGCTCTGATTATTTCTCAACACTCTAGGCATATGATAAGAAATAATTGCACCATGACTACAAACCTGCGAAGTTAATTAAGAATAAACTGAACAATTTTATATTACAATGGGTTTGGGCTATGGCTCAGTGGCAGAGCATTTGCCTAACAATTTTATATTACATCTTTTCTAGAAAATTTAACCATCTGTTTTCAAGTTTTGTTAAAACCTTCACATTATGTGATATTATCAATCCTGTAATGTTAATGAATACATAATTGTAATGAGAGTTGTAAAAAGGAACGTAATTTCAAATCTATGCATATGTAACTTATTATAAAAGGGAATATAACTTTTATTTTTTGAAGACTAGTGATTAGTGATACATAGCCCTGATGGTACTCTGAGAATAAGGCCCCTCCCGCTCCCACGTTTGAGCTTGGGCAGTGACAGCTGTTTGACTAGCACTGTGGAGGAGCATTTCAGCTCACAGCACTTCTGAGTATAATAGGCTGAACTCCCCACTGTGGCCTTGGTATCCTAACCCAATGCCAGAAATAGTCACGCCAATGACATTTGCTGTCTTTGCTATAGGACCTATCCACAGCCGTGTCAGGACATTAGGATTTGGAGCAAGGCTCCGCCATCATCCGCGGACAGCTGCTGTCCCCTGAGGAGCAGCTCCCGGCCTTCTAATGGGTCTTGTGGAAACCAAGATCTTCAACATGGGTCAGCACCTTATCATATATCCTAGGCCTCCCACCATGAACTGGGGTAATCTGACCCATCGAGCTATAACATCTAATGTGTACCACCACAGCCCTTGATTGCACAGAAGTGAGATACATGTGATTGGACCAAGCAGGTCGGACAGCACAAGGGTCCACGTACAGATGTGGCCACAATACCACGGCTCTTACTCCTGCTATACTGTCTTCTGTCCCCAGTGTGCACGGGTGGCCTGATGACGTGTACCCTATGACCAGTTGACAGAGTGACAGAAGACAGGGACAGGTTTGCAGGTGGTTCTGCACATTACACAGCCCCACCTGGACAGATTGTAGAGCTATAGTAGAGTTGTTGCTCTACAGGCCCTTTCTACAGCATACCTGAAGGGGAAGGGGAAAGGTAAACCTTCACAGTGGGCAGAACTGTGGGCAATGCACTTGGTTGTACATTTTGCTTAGAGGAGGAAAAGGCCAAGAATGTTCCTGTATAAATGTGTGATTATATTGCAATTCATGGGCTGTAGTAAACGTTCATACTAGATGGTCAGAGAATTAAAGGAACATGATTAGAAAATTGGTGACATCTGAAAAAGATGTGGATAGGCCTCACCATATGGGTGAAGGATGTTAAGATCTTGTGAGTAAGCTGGGTGTGGTGGTGCACACCTATAATCCCAGCACT
This sequence comes from Dinomys branickii, assembly GCA_004027595.1. NCBI lineage: Eukaryota > Metazoa > Chordata > Mammalia > Rodentia > Dinomyidae > Dinomys > Dinomys branickii. The sequence goes on along the minus strand of PVLD010022175.1, from coordinate 18,977 downwards.
TGGCAGGCTGAGGCAGGAGGTTTGCTGTGAGTTCGAAGCCAGCCTTGGCAACATAGTGAATCCAAAGACAGCCCTTGAACTACATGGCAAGACCCTATCTCAAAATAAAACAAAACAAAAATAACCAAAAAAGAGATTTTTTGTGCAGGATAGATGCTCAAGACAATGTAACATCTGAAGAAGAGGACTTTACAAATTAAGCACATGATGTGCAGCGCAGGCAGCCCCTCTCCTCAGCCACCCTATCATTGCCACAGAGACTGTGGACAAAGTGGTCATGGTGGCAGATTTGAGGACGTAATGGGAACAGAAATACTGACTTCCACTTACAAATGTTGAGCTGACCGCTACTGAGTGCCAGTCCTGCCAGTTGTCAACGCCAGCGCTGCATGCCTGCTATGACACCATTCCCCACGGTGATCAGCATGCACCCTCATGGAACACTGACTACATTTGACTAGTTTTGTCAAGAAGGCATACCACTTTTTCTTCCCAGTTAAAAATGTTATCCTGTGTATGAATATATCTTCCCTGCCTGCAATACATTTGCCAAAACTATCATTGATAGATTTAAAGAATGTTTCATCCAACATCACGATATTCACACAACATTTCTTGCAGCCAAAGAATGCTCTTCAAGATCTGAGAGTAACTTAGTGGACTCATGTTCATGTACTTTACTGGTCTTAATATGTTCCCAAGATACAGAATTCAGAAGCAGCTGGTGTGGTAGAATGATGAGATGGCACCTACAAGATGCATTTACCATGCTTCTAGGTGTAAGTACCTTGCAGGATGAGGTTGAAGTTCCCCAGGAAGTTGGATTTCTATTAATCAATATTCAGTCTATGGTTATGGCAACTGATTCAGACTCTCAAGGAGAATTTGGATTAGTGCTCCACAGTGGAGGTAGGGAAAAGCACACTTGGAGTACAGGAAATCCCTTAGGTTGTTTCTAATATTACCCTTCCCTGTACTTAATGTCAATGGGAACTACCACACCCCAATCCAGGCAGGATCAGAACTTTCTCAGACCCTTCAAGTATGAAGGTTTGGGTTATCTCTGCAGTCAGGTCCGAGAACTGCAGAGATTCTTGCTAAAGGCACACACACACATGCCCACCACCCACATAAAGGTTTATCTCAGATAGATATTTTTCTTTGTATTCCTTCAGTATATAAGATAAAATTCCTTGACTTAATATTGGTAGTGAGATTATATCTGCAATATAAGAAATGTCACGAGTTGAGACCATATCACCTTGTCTATAGATTAGTTGTGATTGTACTATTTTCTATGATAATGGGTGTCTGTTTGTCAATATGTTTTTGTACTTTTATGTTTCTAAAATAAAATAAAAAAAAAGAAATGTCACGAGATGAGTGAGCATCACCTGCAGAAAACTTTACCTCCTCTTGGGATGAAGGATTTAATGTATTCCCAGTTCCAGGCAGGATAGTTGTATTTGTCAAGCAGAGTTGTGAACTTACTATGGTCTGTATTTGGAAATTAAGTATGGTCTAAGGAGAAGGGACTCCTTGAGAAGTTGACAAGGGATGGGCTGTGACTGTCAATCATATGTCAGGTTGACTGGCTTAAGATATATATAGCAGATTAATACTGCACATGCCCGGGTCTGTTTCCAAGTATGATCAGTATGTGGTCCGTGAGGCTGGTGAAGAAAATCTACCCTCACTGTGGGTGGCACCATCCAATGGGCTTGCAACTCTTATAGAATACAACAATATAAAAAGGAGGTCTTTTGCATTGCCTGGAGAACCTCCAGTCTCTTCGCAGCCTACAGCAGACTGGTACGCGCAACTCTCCATGGGACATTCCACTTTGCCTGTGAGTTGCTGATGCTGTATTAATGACTTGTTCTGTTACTTGACTTCTAGTGTCTGGGGTTGAGCAGCTATTGGATCCTGCAGTTCCCTGGAAAGTGGACAGGCACCGTGGACTCTCTTGCCTCTGGTCCTGTAAGCCTACCTAATAGATATGCAGATGTATACCTATTTATTCTGATTTAACATATATGCCTAATATTTATTTTATGGATTCTGTTCCTCTAGCGAACACTAGCTAGCTCAGTTATAATAATCCATCAAACAAGATGGTAGGAATTCAGCAATGGCCGTTATATTTCATATTGTTGTCTTCAAACCAGTTGTTCTGATTACCAGGTATAAGCATGCATAATTGGTCAAGAGAAGAAAAACTAATCCATCAGCCTGATTGGATTAATTGATCCTAGATGTAAACCTTGAACATTTAACATGAGTATACTTACTTCCAAGTTTGGTCATAGCTATGGTTTTTCTAGCTCTCCCTTTTTAAAAGAAAATCATTATAATCAGGATGAGGTAACAACCTGTGACCTGTCTTACATCAGAAATCTTTATTGTCTTGAAATTTTTCATTTCCCACATTCTACAAAAGACCATCATTACACATTTTAATATTTTGGTAGACAGAGCATTAACTCCATCCAGGCGTTAGTTAGTTATTTATATGTCCATGCTATTCGTCTAAATCACTTGCAAATGAAAAAAGATTTGCTAATCCAATGATGCTGTAGACAATACCTGAGTATAAAAGAATATATCACAACAAAAATGTGTGGTTATATCTTAGCAGTGATATTTTGGAATAAATCTAGTAGAGAAATGTATTGGAGGATGAAAAGTGTGTACACAAAATTCAGTATTGGAAGAAGTCGCACGTGGTAGTGCATCAGTGCCTGCATGGCTTTACAAGCTCTTAGAAAACAAAAATATTTCTCAGTACAGATCAGTACAGCTTTGCACTGCCACCTCCTCGGGGGCCTGACTCATCCAGACTGCCCCAACTGCTCTCCTTGAACCTTACACAGGGTGAACCATTGGAGCAATTCAGAATTAGTACTTCTCAGTTCTGTGGACTCAAGGATCTTGGCTAGGGCTATAGTTGTGGGTTCTGTTGGGTGGTGGCTGTGCTAATTAAAAATTAAAAATCTCAAATATAAAGTTATCCCCTTGAATTGGGCATGGTTCAGAATTCCATTTCATGTTAGGTGATAATGCTGAATGTGTACGTGGATGAAAAGACCAGTGGTTGGGTGGAAGGATGAATGGACAAATTGATAGATGGATAGGAGACTGATCAATGAATCAGTGGGAACATGGGCAGATAAGATAGGTCCATACACACATCCAGTGCATTGATAAGATGATATGTAGATGGAAAGATAGGTACATAAATAGAGGGATCAAAGACAGGTAAATAGATTTAAAAAAGAGAGAAAGCAGAATCGCAGTCGAATTTCCAAATGCTTCCACCGTGGCTTTCATATTTAAGTAGCAAATGCTCTCCACACTTTGCAACAAATTAAAACCTTGGTTCTTGGAGTCATAGAAACTGATGACCTCCAAAACGCTAGGATAAAACAAACATTTAATATGAGAAGTTGGGAAGAAAAACATCTTAAATAATATGATGTTTTTAAATCATTATAGTTTGCTCATCTTGAAAGCAATGTCACTCAAAAGGGACCATGATCATGTTTCTAATGTATCCTTCACTTTTTTTATATGTTATTTTGAAGATGACTTACATTCTATTTGAAATTTCAATCCATGTTTTGGAAGACGGTTAAGTGGAATTTTAAATCCATAAGTTGTGTACCTTTCATTATTTGTAAGTTTCACTTACATTCAATACACTAGCAGTATAAGTTAAAATATCCTTTTGATACATTAATTTGATGGTATTTATTACTTTTAATTTCTTTCACTCTCAAACAACCCACACTTGTTTTTGAAGTAGATACTTTTCAAATTATGTCCTGCTTTTTATTATGCATTGTGTGAAAAATGACAGCAAAAATTAAAAATATTCCAAACTTTAAAATGATAAAATAGCAAAATTTACACAAAACACACACTCTTTTCCCAAAGAGGGATGAAAATCAATTTCACTCCACTTAATATTTAAAATTAGAGCCCTTTAGAGAATATGACAAAATAGCTTAATTAATTTCATGTATGAAAAAAGACCATGAAAAGTTTAACATTATTGCAGCTATTTGTTCAGCTACTTCACAGAAATCAGTCATCAATTCACCATTTAACCACAAACCACCAGAGGAAAAATTGTAAACAGTTTTCTACATAAAAGCAGACAAAGCTGTGCTTAGTGAATGTCTTTATTGTTCAGTTTAAGGGCACAGTTTGATAAGGGGAAGAGCACATACAAGAAGTAAAGTGAAGGTGGTGACATACACTAAAAAGGAAAACAAGTGTGACTCTGCATCCAGTCTGCCTTTTGTGCTCTTCAGGTATTGCTGCATTTTCTCACGGGAAGCGAGGAGCTGTGCGGTGGCAAGGAACTGCACAATAAATTCTTACATCTTAAGAAATAAGAAACTTATGTTTCTGAATTTTGATAAATCAGTTGTGCTCCAATGAAGACACAAAATTCAGGTTTCCTTACTGTACTCTTCTCCTGGCTGTGTACAAAAAATTTAGAACCTTTAAATTTTAATAGTTGTCAAGGTTAGTTCTTATGTCAAATATTCTCATTCTTGTGTTCCTGTGAGAGGGGGGAAATGTAGGGCAGCATTAATTTCTCCGGCTCTGCCCTCTTAGCAGTTCAGACTTCTATTTTCCAGGGAAAAAGCAGATACCCAGTCCAGTGTAGAGAATCACCTGTCAAGTTTTAGACTCACAGAGCCAGCGAATGACCACACAGTGTGGATGATGCAAAATCTAGCACTGCTGAAGCCAAGGCAATTAGAAGATTGTTTCTCAAAGATGGTAGTATTGGGAAAACTTTCTAGTCAGATCAGTGCTAAAGATCATATGCAGCCTTAGCAACTGTGAAAAAATAAATTCCATGAAAGGGATAGTTTTCAAATTACCTCTTCTGTGCACCAACTTTTCAGAGACAGCAAAATTGAAGTTAGAAGGCACAAGCACCGTTAGGGGCATAGACGTAAAATTAGAGAAAGACATAGCCAACTGCATTCTTATGCATCATAGTCATTGCACTTCGGAAATCTGTAATATGTGAATGGAAATATTGAGTTCATGAAAAGTTAACTTTGTCACCTTTCCCTAGAGTAACTCAAGATCATTGAAGGAAAATTGAACGTAAGTTTTTTACACTTAACCTGTATTCTTGACAAGAGTGGAAATAATTCACTAGATTTTTATTTTCACCCTGTCTATAGTTTATATGTATGTGTGCGCATGTATGTTAGGCCTCAAAAACTGTGATTTTCCCCCAAACTCTAAGATGTCAGTGGTGGTATCTTGCACCTTTTAGACATGGATGCGCATCAATCTATGTTAAAAGATATATTTCCCTGTCTTCTTTCCATCCCTCACAATTCTTTTAGCAATATTATTTCCTGCATTTAACTTGGCTATAGAAGAATTACTTCTATATCTTTGTATTGACTTTTTCTAATCCTGGTTTTTAAAATATGTAACCAGGAATAACAATACAATCTTATTTATATCAAAATCAATATACATAGTGAAAAGCATATTATAAAACAAGTTACCATATGGACATACCATTTTGTGTTTTTATTTTATTTTATTTTATTTGTATGGTTTTTCTTTAGAGAGGGTCTTGCTATGTAGTCCAGGCTGGCTCAAAGCAAGTGCTGAAATTACAGGTGTACACCTCCATACCTGCCCCCAGCTATATCACTTTAAAGAGGTGAAAATAACATGTGTAGAAGCAAAGAAAAATGAGGGAACTCTAGATACTGTATGCCAGAGAACTGAAAACTACTTGTTAAATACTCCATCTATATTTCTGGTACATATATTTTGAAACTTTTAATTTGTATAGCAATCTTGAATGAGGAATTGCATAAGAAATAGTGTATGAAACCATTTCTAAGTGAAATACAATGCTGTATATTTAAGCACTTGCATAGAAATAAAGGCAAATCTTAAAGTAAGTGAGTGCAGTAGCTCCAAATACCCTGGAATCCAAACTGGTCTCCAAATTTCACCTCTGCATCCTTCTCATTTCCTTTAATCCAATTAATCAAAAACCCACTTCTGGCCAGTAGGTCTTCAAGAATGTGCGTAAGAGATAAAATAACCATTTGATCATTGAAAGTACCAGCGTAATGTCAGTGACGGAAGCAGAGTGTGGAGAGGGAAGAGAATGTCTGATTGACTCTGTTCCTGCAATGTCGCAGGTTTCTACACGACATAAGGACCAGTCGGAGAGCGGCCAGGCCTTCTCTGGGGACGCGTGCTGCCCACTGCGATCCCAGCATGGACGGCAAGGGGAAAGGTGTGTGCAACAAGTCAGCGCTGTGGCTTCGCCAATGCTCCTGGGTGCGGAGTGTGGAGTTTAGCTCGTGGCAAGAGGCTTCAGGGTTCTATGATTTAAAATTATCCAAATGCTGCTCTGGAAAGCGGTTGTACTGGGCAGAGCAGTGTGCTTCACTGGTCCTCAGATGCTGGAATGTTCCGTGTTCTGAACATTGGGCAATGGATGGAGAACTTTTGTACTATCCTCAGTGAGAAGCAAGAGGCCCAGGGAGGTGGGTGCTGGTCTCTCGGGCAGAGGACAGGGTGCTGCTCAGCTTTCTCCGATACACAGGACAGAGCCCAGAACAAGGAAGTATCCAGCTGAAAAAGTCAGTAAGGCTGAGACTCAGAAACTCTGGAAAAGTCAGGGCATCCAATTTGTCAGAACCTCAGATGGCATTTTCTGGTTCTCAAGTCTGTTACATGAATTGGGGAAGTTGAATTAACTTGATGAAACTGAGTTCTGAAGCCACAATGTGGACAGTGATGGCAGATGTGTATGTTAAATGTCCTTGTCAGCTTGGTTCAGGCCCAATGACTCTTCAGAAGTAAAACCAGGCTGGTGCTAAGTAATCACCTTTACTTCCTGGATGACACTTGCAAGAAAACTAAATTAGTAGCAACCACAAATTTATGATATAAAGAAAAATAGGTTTGTCTCTTCTTATACTGAAAAAGTTTTCAGTGACACATATGCAGGTAAATGTGCTCAGGATTTAAATCTTCTATCCATTTATGAAGTTCCTGAAACTGTTATTCTGAGTTCTCTATCTTCCTAACACATTTCCTTTACAATGTGCATAAAATACCCTTTGGTACATTTCATTTCTGTAATATGCAAAAAGCAAATTTATGAATTATTATAATTTCAAATGGTAAAAGTCTATAATATAAATATATCTAACATTTTAAATTCTGCAGGTAAAACTTTATTTAGTTACATTCTATAATGAAGTAATATAAGGTATACTTAGTTATTTCACATATTTGTAATACGTATTTCATATGTAAATTTTTAATAATCACATAGATTTACCTTGGAGAATTTTAATTGCACTTATGCAATTAAAATTAACATTTCTGGAACTTAGTCCTCAGAGCATGACATTTTTGTATTAGAAATTCTTCCGCAGCAGTACCACTGAAGGTAACATGTGGGTCCAGTTTGGTAGCCCCACGTTACTTCTACTTTTGCGGGTATAAATTACTGATAGACTAGAAGTCTGTGCTTTCCCTCTACTGAAATAGCACATTGGTGAAGCCTCTCCTGACCAGTGTCGAAAAGTACTGAAGTAGGGATTTCAAAACGCAAGGGGAGTGGGAATAATCAAACTTCCGTGGGCCCTTATTACCCAGTACCCACAGCACAGAGTTGTTCTTCACAAGTGATGGTAACAAGCTCTGCACACACTGTGCCCTGTGGCCACCATGGTCTCTGCTGCACAGGTGCAACCTGAGCACCCACAGTGTGCACAATGTGAAGAGGTGAAGTGCAGGGACCACAGCACTGGTGTCTGCCTCCCCACCAGCTAATAACCAGGCTTGGGAAAACTCACGTAACCTCTCTGAGCCTTGTGGGGATTTTATGGTTTTTTTCACATTTATTTTAAAAGTAAAAGAACAAAAACATATGAACAAACAGACACAAAGTAGCATAAGAATAGTACAATCAAAACTGAGTTACAGACAAGGTGACAGAGAATCAACATTGGTTGTTGCATTACATATTGATAACTTCAAAGTGTATACTCAGGAAAACAGATATAGACATGCAAAATTGATCAAACAAATAATCATCAACTATTCCTTACAATAAAGTGACCTAAATCAGTAATACAACTATGTTAGATATGCTGCATATACATACATACTTACATACATACATAGATAATTATCCCTTCCTTCCTTTTTCGTTTTTTTATACAATTTTTTTAAAGTGTAAAAGAAAAAGAACTACATCAACAAAAGAAAGAAGAAAGCATTAACAAAGAGACACAAAGTGGCACAATAACAGTATAATCAAAATTGAATTACAGACAAAGCAACAGGAAACCAACAATAGTTGTTGCATTGCATATAGACAACTTCAAAGTGTATGCTCAGGAAAACACATATAGACATACAGGATTGATCAAACAACCAGTCATGAACTATTCCTTACCATAAAGTGACATAAGACAATAGTAGAACCATGTTAGACTTCCTGCACATATGTATATATGTACATACATACATACATACATTTTTGCCTCTTTCTTTTCTCCTTTCCCTCATCCCATCTGTTCTTTACTTTTGAACAGATTTCCTTCATGTCTCTTAGTTTATATTCCCACCCTCAGGTTCTTACACCAGTGACACAATACGGTGCTTGCACATGTACCTCTGATTTATTTCACTTATGAGTATGATGTCTAATTGTGACCATTTGCCTACAAAGGCCCCAAATCTCTCCCTCTTTATAGCTGAGTAATATTCCATTATATAAAAATGCCACAGTTTTTTAATCCAGTCCTCCGTGGACGGACATTTGTGTTGCTTCCACAATTTAGCTATTACAAATTGCACTGCTATAAACATGGGTACACATATATCAAAGTGATATGATGTTTTCAGATCTTGTGGGAAAATACCCAGAAGGGGAATAGCTGGTTTGAATGGAACCTCTAGACCGAGTTTGCTGAGAAATCTCCAAACTGCTCTCCACAGTGGTTGCACCAGTTTGCAATCCCATCAGCAGTGCAGTAGAGACCCTATTTCTCCACAGCTTCACCAGCTTTTGTTATTGGATGATTTTTTAATACTGGCCAATCTTACTGGGGTGAGATGAAATCTCAATGTTGTTTTTATTTGCATTTCTCGAATGACTAAAGATGTAGAACATTTTCTCATATATTTATTGGCCATTTGTATTTCTTTATCTGAGAAGTGTGTATTCATCTCAGATGCTCGTTTCTGGATTGGGTCTTTGAATTTGGACAGGTACATGTTTTTTAATTCTTTGTATGTTCTAGATAGAAGACCTTTGTCTGAGGGACAGCCAGCTAGGATTTTTTCCCAATATGTGGGTTTTCTTTTTACTTTGCTGGTGATTTCTTTAGATGTGCAAAAACCTTTCAGTAGAATGAGGTCCCAGTTATTGATTCTTTGAAGTGTTTCCCTTGCAGTTTCATTTTTGTTCATGAACTCTCTGCCTACTCCTATGTCTTCAAGATTTTTACCTACTTTCTCTTCCAATAGGTTTAGAGTTTCTGTTTTAATGTTGAGATCTGTGATCCACTTTGACCTGAGTTTGGTGCATGGTGATAGACTTGGGTCTATTTTCAGTTTTCAGCAAGAAGCAAGCCAGTTTTTCCAGCACCATTTATTAAACAGGCCTTCTTTTTTCCAGTGGGTTTGGTTGGCCCCTTTGTCAAATATTAGGTGGCTGAGTGTGTTTTTCGTTGTGGTTGCATCTTCAAGTCTGGTCCATTGATCCTCAGGTCTGTTTTTGAGCCAGTACCAGATTGATTTTGTTACAGTAGCTTTGTAGTATGATTTCAGGTCAGGGATTGTGATTCCACCTGACTTGTCCTTGTTGCCCAGGATTGCTTTTGCTATTCTTGGTCACTTCCGGTTCCAGATGAATTTAAGGCATATTTTCTCTAGATCTGTGAGGTATGCTAATAGTAGTTTAATGGGAATTGCATTGACTCTGTACAACAGTTTTGGTAGTATGGCCATTTTCACAATGTTGGTTTTTCCTAACCATGAGCAGGGGGTGTTTTTCCATTTATTGAAATCCTCTTCGATCTCTTTTTTCAGAGTACTGCAGTTTTCACTGAATAAATCTTTCACATTCTATGTTAGATTGATTCCTAAATATTTCAATTTCTTGGATGCTATTGTAAAAGGTATGGTTTCCTCAAATTCTCTCTCGGTCTGTTTGTTTTTCGTGTATAGGAATGCTATCGACTTTTGGGTGTTAACTTTGATTCCAGCTACACTGCTGAATTTGTCAATTAATTCCAGGAGTTTTCTTGTGGAGTTTTTGGTGTCCTTCATGTATAGTATCGCGTCATCTGCAAATAGTGATAGTTTAACTTCTTCCTTTCTTATCCTTATTCCTTTTATTTCTCTCTCTTGTCTAATTGCTGTGGCTAATGCTGCCAGAACTATGTTGAATAGCAGTGGTGACAATGGACATCTTTGTCTTGTTCCTGACTTTAAAGTGAAAGTTTTCAGGTTTTGTCCATTTAGTATGATGTTGGCTGTTGGTTTGTCGTAGATGGCTTTGATCAGATTGAGGTAGAGGCCATCTATTCCTATTTTTTCTAGGGTTTTTAACATGAATGCATGTTGGACTTTATCGAAAGCCTTTTCTGCATTTATTGAGATGATCATGTGGTTTTTGTCTTTGGCTGTATTGATATGATGTGTTACATCAATTCATTTGCGAATATTGAACCATCCCTGCATTCCTGGAATAAATCCAACCTGGTCATGGTGTATAATTTTCCTTATGATTCACTGCATTCTATTTGCTAGTATTTTGTTGAGTATCTTTGCATCTATTTTCATTAGAGAGATTGGCCTATAGTTCTCTTTCTTGGTTGGGTCCTTCTCTGGTTTTGGTATCAGTATAATACTTGCCTCCAGAAATGTATTAGGGAGAGTTGCTTCCTTTTTTATTTCATTGAAGAGTTTGAGGAGTGTTGGCATTAAATCTTCTCTGAATGTTTTATAGAATTCTGCTGTGAATCTATCAGGGCCTGGGCTTTTCTTTGTTGGTAAGTTTTTAATGACATTTTCAATCTCATTAATTGATATTGGGTTGTTCAGGATTTTTGAGTCTTCCTGACTCAATTTTGGTAATTTGTACATTTCTCGGAATCTGTCCATTTCTTCTGAATTTTCTATCCTATGGGAGTAAAGATTTTCAAAGTAGGTATTACTGATCTTTTGAATTCCTGTGGGATCTGCAGTGATTTCATCCTTTTCATTCCTTATTACATGAATTTGAGTTCTTTCCCTTCGTTTTTTGATAAGTTTGGCTAGGGGTTTATCAATTTTATTTATTCTTTCAAAAAACTAACTCTTTGATTCACTTATGTTTTGTAGAGTTTTCTTCATCTCAATTGCATTAATTTCTGCCCTGAGTTTTATAATCTCCTCCCTTCTTTGGGCTTTTGATTTGGCTTGTTGCTCTTTTTCTAAAAGTTTGAGGCATAGCATTAGGCTATTTATTTGCTCTCTTTCTGTTTTCTTTATATATGAGTTCATCGCTATAAATTTCCCTCTGAGGACTGCTTTCATTGCATCCCACAGATTCCGGTAGGTTGTATTTGCATTTTCATTTGTTTGCAGGTATTTTTTAATTTCTTCTTTAACTTCTTGTGCGACCCACTGGTTATTCAGGAGGTTGTTCTCTACTTTCCAAGTGTTTATGCGGTTTTTGGAGTTCTCTTTGTTGTTAATTTCCAATTTCATTGCACTGTGGTCAGATAATATGCATGGGATAATTTCAATTCTTTTGCATTTAGGTAGATATGCTCTATGGGCTAGAACGTGGTCAATTTTAGAGAAAGACTCATGTGCAGCTGAGAAAAAATGTGTATTCTGATGTTGCGGGGTGGAACACTCTGTGTACATCTACTAAGTCCATTTGTTCACACTTTTGGTTCAGGTCTGTTATTTCTTTGCTGAGTTTCTGTCCAGTTTACCTGTCTCTTTGCGTCAGAGGGGTATTTAGGTCCCCCATTACAATAGTGTTATTAATTACTTGATTTTTCACGTCTGTTAAGATTTAACTTGTAAAGTTTGATTCTCCATTATTTGGTGCATAAATGTTTAGGATTGTTATCTCTTCCTCTTGCAGCTTTCCCCTAGCTAGTATATAATGGCCTTCTTTACCTCTTTTGATTATTTTTGGTTTGACGTTTACATTTTCTGCAAACATAATAGCTACCCCTGCTTTTTTCTGGGGAACTGTTGCATGGAGAATTGTTTTCCATCCTTTAACTTTCAGCCTGTGGATTTCCTTTTGAGTAAAATGTGTTTCCTGTATACAGTATATCGTTGGATTGTGTTTCTTAATCCACTCTGCCAATCTTTTCCTTTTGACTGGTGAACTGAGGCCATTTACATTAATGGTTGTAATGGTTATATGTTGGCTTATTCTAGTCATGCTATTTACTTGTTGTTGTTTTCCTACTTTTGCTATCTGTTTACTTGCTTGTTCTGTTTGAGGGTTCCTTTCTATTGTTGTTCTTGAGATTGTGGTCACTTTTTTCTCAGTCTAGAATATCTTTTAGTGCTTTTTGCAATGCTGGTTTGGCACTCATGAAGTTCTTCAGTTGTTCTTTGTCATGGAAATATTTTATTTCTCCATTGAATTTGAAGGATAGTTTTGCAGGATACATCAGTCTGGGTTGGAAGCTGTTTTGTCTCAGAATCTGTAATACCTCGCTACAAGCTCTTCTTGATTTCATGGTTTCCGTTGAGCGGTCTGCTGTGTTTCTGATGGGCTTTCCTTTATAGATGATCTGTTTCTTTTCTCTAGCAGCTTTTAATATTGTGTTCTTTTGCTGGATGTCTGGGATCTTGACTATTATATGTCTGGGTGTGGTTTTTTTGGGGTTATGTCTCGTTGGGGTTCTATATGCCTCGATTAATTATACTTCAGTATCTTTTACCATGTTCGGGAAATTTTGTGCTATTATTTCAGCAAATATTATTTTTATATCATTTGTGTTGTCTCCTGCTGTTTCACTGACTCCTGTTACTCAGATATTATTTCTTTTTACCTCATCTTGCAGCTGTTGGATTGATTTTTCCTGGATCCTTGATGACTTTATGAGATCCTTCCTTTCACTCTCATTAGCTGCCATGTTGTCTTCAAGGTCTGAAATTCTATCTTCGGCTCCATTTAAGTGGTTTTGCAAGCTTTCAGTGGAAGTTTTCAATTCCTGGCAATCTCTTTGGACCTGTTTCATTCGTGGTAATTCATTCCTAAATTGCTCTTGTAAGTTTCCATTTGTTTCCTATTTTCTTCTATTCTTTTATCTATTTCTTCTCTATATGTGCTGAACATTTCTTCCATTATAGTTTTCACTTCATTTTTTGTCTGAGAGATTATTTCTGCTTTAATCTCTTTTGTGGCCTGATGGAGTTTTTTCTTTACTTTGGATGTGATCATTTCAGAAATTGCAGGTATGTGGCTTATTTCTGCTTTAATCTCTTCTATGGCCTGATGGAGTTGTTTCTTTATTTTGGATGCAATCGTTTCAGAACTTGCAGGTATGTAGCTTCCTAGTTCTCCTATATCATTGCATCCAGGACTTGTTCTGGGTGGGGTTCAGTTCTGAGACTGCGTTTTGTTCTTCTGTCTTCCCATTTTGGATATCAGATGCAAAATATTGAGCTACAAATTACCCAGGCAGCTCACCAGGCAAAGGTCATTTGCAAAGGCTGCTCCAATGGCTCCTTCTCTTCGGGAGAATGTCCCTTAAGCTTTCTGCCAAGAGTTCCACTCAAAAGGCTGCTCAGATGCTGCTTTGTGGGCTGAGCTAATCCCTACCTAGAGATCCAGGTCGCAGTGTGCACACACCTCACCTGCCCAGAGTTCCACGCAGGCAGAGAGGCCGCCTAGGTGCTGCTTGTGGGCTGAGCTCCTCCCTACCCAGAGATTCAGGTCGGAGTGCACACACGCCTCACCTGCCCAGAGTTCCATGCAGGCAGAGGGACCGCCTACATGTTGCTCTTGGGCCAATCTCCTCCCCGACCCAGAGATCCAGGTCGGAGCACACACATGCCTCTCCTGCCCAGAGTTCCGTGCAGGCAGAGGGGCTGCCTAGATGTTGCTCTGTGGGCCGAGCTCCTCCCCGACCCAGAGATCCAGGTCGGAGCACGCACACACCTCACCTGCCCAGAGTTCCACACAGGAAGAGAGGCTGCCTAGGTGCTGCTTGTGGGCTGAGCTCCTCCCTGCCCAGAGATTCAGGTCGGAGCGCGCACATGCCTCACCTGCCCAGAGTTCCATGCAGGAAGAGGGGCCGCCTAGATGTTGCTCTGTGGGCCGAGCGCCTCCCCAACTCAGAGATCCGTGTTGGAGCATGCACACGCCTCCCCTGCCCAGTGTCTTGCATTTTTCCTTTTGTTCTACTGTCCTTCCCCTTTTCACCTATACTAGTTCATTTTTCCTTTTGAACAATTTCTTCCCATTTCACAATATCTATTGTTCATTTTAGACCTTATTTACTCTTTCAATTTCTCACACCAAGGACACAATATGATGTTTACACATGTGACTCTGATGCATTTCACTTATGAGTATGGTCTCTAGTTGAATTCATTTACCTATAAAAGCCTCAAGTTTATCCTTCTTTATGGATGAGTAGTACTCCATTGTATAAAAATACCACATCTTTTTTATCTATGCCTGAGTTGATGGGCATTTGTATTGTTTCCAAGATTTAGCTATTACAAATTGTGCTGTTATGAACATGCGTACCCATACATCAATGTGGTATGATATTTTTCACTCTTCTGGGAAGATACCCAGAAGGGGAATAGCTGGGTCAACTGGGACCTCTAATCATAATTTCTTGAGGAATATCCACAGTGATTTCCACGATAGTTGCACCAGTTTACACTCCCACCAACAGTGGAAAAGCTTTCCTTTTTCTCCACAGCCCCTCTAGCACTTGTTATTGTTATCACCACTTCTTGATGTTAGTCATTTTTTTCCGGGGTGAGATGGAATCTCATTGTTGATTTAATTTGCATTTCTCAAATGATCAATGATGTTGAACATTTTTTCATATATTTATTTGCCATTTGTATTTCCTCATCTGAGAACAGTCTATTTCAGATACCTATTTTGGGATTGGGTCTTTGAATTGGGGGGGGTCCTGATTTCTTTCAGTTCTCCATATGTTCTAGTTAGAAGTCTTTTGTCTGAGGGACAGTTGGCTAAATTTTTTTCCCATTCTGTGGGTTGTCTTTTCACTTCGTTGGTGATTTATTTTCCTGTGCAAAAGCTTTTTAAAAGGACAAGGTCCCAGTTGTTGGTTCTTTGAAGTATTGGCTGTGAAGTTTGGTTTTGTTCATGAACCCTCTGCCTACACCTATATTTTCAAAATTTCTACCTTTTTCTTCCAGTAGATTTAGTGTTTCTGTTGTAATATTTAGATCTTTGATATATTTTGACTTCAGTTTAGTACACAGTGATAGACATGAGTCTAGTTTTAGTCTTCAGAATGTAGAAAGCCAGTTTTTCCAGTACCATTTATTAAGGAGGCTGGAGGTTATCTTTCTTCCAGTGAACATGTTTGACATTTTTGTCAAAGATAAGGACGCTGAGTATTTTTGTAGTTCTGTCTGCATCTTCTAATCTGTTTCACTGATCCTCAGATCTGTTCTTTTGCCAGTACCATGCTGATGTTGTGACAGTAGCTTCACAGTATAATTTGAAGTCAGGGATTTTTATTCCTCCTTCCTTGCCCTTGTTGCCCATGATTGCCTTTTCTATTCTGCATTTGTTCTGGTTCCAAATTATTCTTAAGGATGTTTTCTCTAGTCATGTGTTCATTCTTATGATTTGTGAAGATTAAAATAAACAGATAAACTGGTATACTTTCCTATTAGAATTGAAAATGTATGTGTCAAATGTTGACATAAAAATTACGCTCTGGAGAATCTCATTGCTGAAAGATAACAGAATTTCTCAATATATTAACTTACTTTAAGAGAGTCTGTAAAAAAAATCCAAACAGAATAATTGTAAGTCCAAAGGTTTGCAAAATACAAAACAACTTATAGAAACCTTACAAAAGTGCAGGAATAACCCACTTCTCACACTATGCATCCCTATCCATATATTTGTACACTTGAGTATACATAGGGGAGGTGTTGACTGTTTTCTGTCTTAGATGTGACAGCACCCAGTCACTCTCCAGAGGGTCAGGGAGAGCAAAACTCCCCTTGGCAGGACTGCTTGTGATAACCTTCTTGAGTAGACTGCAGTGTGGGTTTGTTCTACACACACAGGTTCACTTCTGCAGCTGCTCGTGTCAAGCCTGCTCCTGTGCAAGACTGTGGCCTCCTTGCCGCTCTGTCCTAAAGGGGCTAACTGCACAGAGTCCCTCTCAGAGCTCTTCAATGAGATGATTATCTTGTCTCTGAAAGTGCAAGATGCCTCTTCAGAAATGTTCCAGGAATTTGTAAGTACTTTACATTTTCCCAGAAGGAGTCTTGACCTCAATGTTTGGACTATATTATAATTTAGTCATTAAATCTTTATCAAAAAACTACATATAATATATATGAACAATTTAAAGATGTTATTAGCCAATAAAAAGTAGAACAAGGTGAAAGGGGAGGTTTCTTGAAATTCCAGGTGTTCAATGCATAAAATTTTTTAACATATTTTTTCTTTACTCCCTTTATTTTTAAAAAGCAACTTCTATTTGGGCTGAGGAAGATCACTCATTTCTTGTTCTTTGCTACAGTGAGGAGTCCCCAGCCGCTATCCAAGCAATGAGAATGGCATTGCAGTGTGTTAGGTCAATTGAATAGAAATAAACTAAACAGAATTCAAGTCGCAGGGGGAATGAAGC
Source organism: Dinomys branickii (assembly GCA_004027595.1). NCBI lineage: Eukaryota > Metazoa > Chordata > Mammalia > Rodentia > Dinomyidae > Dinomys > Dinomys branickii. The sequence continues at coordinate 2,064 of PVLD010022175.1, read as the reverse complement.
CAAATTAATAGCTTTCCAGACACCAAAATGCTAGGAATCGCTATTGTAAGATTTCCAGGTAGGAGTTTATAGTTACAGGGCTGGTTTAGAAGTAGAAAAGGGGCTGGGGATATAGCTCAGTGGCACAAGCGCCTACCTGGAAAGTGCAAGAGCCTGAGTTTGACTCCCGGTACCAATTTAAAAAAAAAAAAAAGCAGAAGTAGAAACAAGTTCTGTTCACTCTTCATGATCAGTGAAGCAGTAGCCAAGAATTTAAGGCCTTGTAGAACAAAGGGATTCCATAGACAACATGGTCCAGCTCTTGTAAAAAATACATATTCACGTGGTCCCTTTCACTCGCTGCACTTTCTTTTGTTCAACATCTTCAACTGGCCAGCTTTGATTTTCCAAATACCCTAATAATCCCTCTAAATTTTCACAAATTTTGTTTAACAACTGTCTCTGTGTTTCTTTTTTTTTTTTTCTTTTTTTGTCTTTGTGAGACAGGGTTTCACTATGCAGTTCAGGCTGGCCTTGAGCTCACTTTGTAGCCCAGGCTGGCCTTGAACTCACAATAATCCTCCTGCCTCAGCCTCCCGAGTGCTGGGATTACAGGCGTGCGCCACCATGCCCGGCTTGTTTCTTTTTGTTTTTAATTTCAACCCAATATTTAGAATTTCCTAAAATGCTTTGCCCAGTTTTTTTACTTACTTTCTCACAGTAAAAGATTTTTATTTTGCATTTATGATGAATTTGGTTGGGTAATGTACTAAGGGTTAATAGGTAATGGAAAGAACAGTTTTCATTTATACTGTCTGTGGTAAGAAATACCTATTTACCTTATAATATCTAAGTAAGGAAATACATATGTAAGGCAATGTTGGCTTGGACCCACAGGAAAATGAAAGTAAATAGTGAAATACAGATGTATGTACAACATTTGATTTGTCTGGAATTGGAGAAAAAAAATCATACTTAATTCATTTAGAGTTTTGTAGTTTTACTCTTTTTCATGTCTAAATTGCCAGTGGTAACTCATAAGGAAGGTGGGACATTAAGGGCATAGCAAAGAAGGAAGAAGTTGGAAGGATAGAAAAGTTGGTTGATGTCAATGAGATTATGGAGTAAATGAAAAAAAAATAGACAAAATGTTACTTTATATTTCAATTTTATGTAGCTTTCATTCTCAAAAATTGTGCATCCATCAAATGTATTCATATTCTTATTCATTTTTTCACTTCCCAAACTCCAAATGTTGATTTTCTCCATCATTTTCAGTATAACTTCCATTCCAAGGACCTGTTCTACTATTTCAAGAGGATCCACCAGTGCCATACAGCTTCCATCAGCACTCCATTGAGTAAGGCGCAGGCACTGGAGGTTGGGGTAAGTCCCTGCCCCGCCGCACCAGAATGCCCCAGGCAGTGACTGCTCTGCTGTCCTATGGGCTCAAAGAGACAGTGGGATCAGTGGTGACAGTTGACATAAATGCAGAAAAATCTGGAGAAAGAAGAGGCAACAAAGGATTAGTCATATTGTGTTGTTGATAGACTTTACATAAAATCAAATGCTAAAAATTTTCCACATCCAAAAGTGTCCAAGGCCTTCTACCTAGTATTTTTTTAAATTTTATTTTAAAGACAAAAGAATAGAGACATATGACAAAATTATACAGAATATAGTAGGGAATTAGCACTGGATGTTGTATTACATAATGTTATCTTCACAATAGTTAACACAAAAACATTAAAGAGAAGATAGGAGGGAATTTGCACTGGATGCTGTATAATATAAAGTTATCTTCACTTCTGTTAATACAAAAACGATTGAGGAAATACAGAATTATAGAAAACATAGAAGGGAATTAGCTCTGGATGCTGTCCAACATGTTACCTTCACCTTTGTTACTCAGTTACACAGATGATGGCCCAATTGATCATTCAATTTTTCTCCTCCCTCATCTCCATTGCCCCACCATTCAATCAGTCATCTTCTCTGTGATAATAACTGTACTCCTGGGTTTATCTATACCCCTGGACTCTCGCCTTGGGAAGAGATATAGCTGCCTCAGACTATATTATAACA